>CATIWC010000846.1:0-60014 GCA_948472305.1 Vicia faba | reverse complement strand
AGTTCTACAAAATGATGTTAAAAAAACCCTTCTTTCCCCACGAGCACACGTCAAGCAGACATCAATCACTTTGAGAACTCCATATTTGTACCTAAGATGTTGTTGTAAGTTTCAGTAATCCATGTCAAAATAAAATAAAAAAACAGTTAAAAAATAGAGAAATACCAATACACATATCATGTCCAAGAGAATTACTAAAGATACTGACCAAAATTATTAACAACAAAACTATCAGCTTAACACGGAATACACGTAAGATTTAATCATAACTATCAACAATCAATCACATATCGGTCATATGCAGAATATGCATGCTCTTAAACTATATGATCCAGATATAAACCGCCACACAGGCAAACACGCCACAAACGTAGACACGCTACAAAGGCAAACCCTTTACAAAGATACCATTGTTAATTTATCTCATGTCAATGAGGAAAATAACCCGTCACTAAGGCACTATACATAAACACATATGCCATGACATGCATGATGAAAAATGAAATAGAATCACCTGCTATTAAGACAAGCACTCATAGATTTATACCCGCCACTAGGACAACCACATAATACATGTAGTATTTATTCCTTCTTATCTAAATAAAGATATATCACAATTTATTTAATTAATTGAAGAATTGATTCAATATACTACATTAATATAAATAAACTCCCATTTTATTTATTTAAATATAGCAACATTCATATTAGTAACTATTATGTCAATTCATTGCAATAGGTCTTTAACAAATTTATAGTCAGAGTAAGAATTTGTACATGGCTGAGTCATTATGACACATTACACAATCATATATTTAACCTCATATACTTACTTACTAGTTGTTAACCAAACATTCACAGCCATCTCTACATGGTTAAACATAGGTACCTAAAATGAATCAAACACAATGATAGGCAACTCTTGGCACTGTTTGGATTAGATATCAATGCTATTACTGTTAACTTGACCGATATAAAACTCAAAGTAAATTTTTGTTGTAAATTATAGAATGATAACAAAACTAAAGTCAAATGCTTTCACCGATTCCAAATTTGTGTACAACCACATACATATATATATACATATATATATATATATATATATATATATATATATATATATATATATATATATATATATATATATATATATATATATATATATATATATATATATATATATATATATATATATATATATATACTTATCAAATAAATTCAATAACAAAAGAGTTACATACATATTATACTATAATTAACAGAGAAATGTCTTATGGTATGCAAACTAATATACTTGATTAATCTAATAATTATTTATTACATAAACATTACATACATATGATTTTAAATATTTTGTTTCAATATCCACTCATTCCAGTATACTTCAATTTGAACTTTTTGTATCTAATCCTTATAGTTTCACACATATTAATGCAACTTTAGGATTTTAGATCAATGTACCTGAATAACAAATTAATTAAACAAAATAAAAGATTCATAATAATTTTGAATTTAAATTTTTGATTACTTAAATCTCCAAAAAATTAACATGTGTATAAATATTTAACCAAAATCTAACACAAGTTTGAATGAAAACCTTCGATAAGTACTCTTTAAAAGATACCAGAATGAGACGAACAAGTTATTAATGATGGAGATTGAGAGCAAACATAAACATGAATATTTGATCGTAAAGTATAAGTTTATTTTTGTTATGTGAAAAGTTTGTAATCGGAGTATGTGGATCTTTAAAAGTGAAGGTTGAGAGAAAGTAGGATATAAAATAATTCAATGATTGAATTAGTCCAATAAATAAAAAGAGACTATTAACTTATTTTAATTTTCTTTTATTTATTATTCTTATTATTATTAATAATTATAAATATTAATAATAATAATTATTATTATTATTATTATTATTATTTGTGAGTAATCTAACTCTTCATATTTCCATGTTACTAAGACTAAGAGGAACCAATAAATCAAACACACCGTATTACTCCAATTCGTTTTTCTATAATTTTTCTTTTCCTAACCAACCACCAATGAATCAATATATACAAGCTATTTTATATATCAAACATATAGGTTTTGTTTTGCAAAAGACAATTGTGTTTATTTCTCTTTTGACAAAGTTATATTTATAGTTAAGAGTTTTGCCTTATACTTGGACAAATTAATATATTTAATAATTATCATTTTCTTAAGAGTTTTTAATTTATTTTTATTGATTTATAGTTTATTTTAATAAAATAAATGAAGTAATTTATAGTTTTTTTCCTCAACTTAATTCCAAGAATCTTAATTAAAATATTGAATTTAATTAATCTTATTTTGTCTATTATATAGAATTTTTTTCTTTAAATTTAATATTTAATCGACTAATTTATTATCAACAAATATAAAGTCGTCTATTATATAGAAGCCTAAATAATTTATAAATATGTTTTTGAACTTTTTAAAAGAATTAAATGATTTTTATGTAAACTTAAATATGCAAATTATAAATCCTAAAAAATTTAAAAACATAATTATATGTTATTAACAAAAAAAATTTATTAAATAATATTTAAAATCACTCAATTAAATGATTAAGAAATATTTAGAAATGACAAAATTCGACAATAGTAATTATAGTATAAGTCTTAAAGAAAATCATCATAAAAATATAACATATTAATATTTATTTATTTATAATCTAACGATATTCAAGTTTTTAATAACACTGCCCAATAGAATAATTTATATATTCCTAAACCCTATAATAACAATGCATTGTGAGAATTCCCCTCATTGGCCCGCATTTCACTTTCACACATTGATAATATTAAGTATGTAACCATATATAAGATACATTGACAATATTAAGTATGTAACAATAAATAAAATCTGTTAGGTAATATTCAAGAAAAAAATTTTTTGCATAAATAAATATCGTGCATTTCTACAACTTTATAAGGAAAAAAATAGTACTACATTATAAGATTTTGCAATTGTCATCTATTTATCATAAATTTAAAAGAAGTCATGATGACAACCGTAACCACATGTCATTTTTGGTAATAATTATGGCCACATGTCATATTGGTAACAAACTCTATATTAAAATTAATAATAATAATAATAATAGTCAAAATAATAATAATAGTAATAAAGATAATAATAATAATAATAATATTTGTTACATCTTGTATTTGGAGTCCACTGCAAAACATAGACAACAAAACAATGTTTCAGTTGTTTCAAAATGATGATTCAGGAACAATCATATATCCATAACCAAGACTTGAACCAATAACATCAATATTACCATAACTATTTTAACCATTTTGCCATTGTTTTTCTTTATGACTTCTTTGGTAATATATATTTAAATTTGTATTCAGAATAATTTGGAAATACTCCAACAATCCTCCACCATTTTCAGATAAAGATATCTTACGATTTGAACCATTACTTATAGTAAGCTAAGTTTTCACTCATCCACGAATAGATTGAGAGACAAGCTTTGAGCAAATTATTCATTAGAACAAGGGTGCATAACTCACACACGAAATCTCGGTACCATTGATCGGATTATGAATATTACACATAAATAAGGCCTTGTGTCTCATATCCTTTTCGTGAGAATTTAAGAGTCAAGTTATAACATCTCAAATTTTCATTTGAGACCTTACTAAAAATTATCAAATACTTTTTTTAAACGGAAATAAAATGATTAAAAAATTCAACAAATTCCACTTCAATCTGCATTCCTAAGCGGAAAATCACAACACTTCTTATTTAATAAAAAACACTAATTAAATGATTCTAAAATGTAATGCAGTTGATTTAGTTCTACAAAATGATGTTAAAAAAACCCTTCTTTCCCCACGAGCACACGTCAAGCAGACATCAATCACTTTGAGAACTCCATATTTGTACCTAAGATGATGTTGTAAGTTTCAGTAATCCATGTCAAAATAAAATAAAAAAACAGTTAAAAAATAGAGAAATACCAATACACATATCATGTCCAAGAGAATTACTAAAGGTACTGACCAAAATTATTAACAACAAAACTATCAGCTTAACACGGAATACACGTAAGATTTAATCATAACTATCAACAATCAATCACATATCAGTCATATGCAGAATATGCATGCTCTTAAACTATATGATCCAGATATAAACCGCCACACAGGCAAACACGCCACAAACGTAGACACGCTACAAAGGCAAACCCTTTACAAAGATACCATAGTTAATTTATCTCATGTCAATGAGGAAAATAACCCGTCACTAAGGCACTATACATAAACACATATGCCATGACATGCATGATGAAAAATGAAATAGAATCACCTGCTATTAAGACAAGCACTCATAGATTTATACCCGCCACTAGGACAACCACATAATACATGTAGTATTTATTCCTTCTTATCTAAATAAAGATATATCACAATTTATTTAATTAATTGAAGAATTGATTCAATATACTACATTAATATAAATAAACTCCCATTTTATTTATTTAAATATAGCAACATTCATATTAGTAACTATTATGTCAATTCATTGCAATAGGTCTTTAACAAATTTATAGTCAGAGTAAGAATTTGTACATGGCTGAGTCATTATGACACATTACACAATCATATATTTAACCTCATATACTTACTTACTAGTTGTTAACCAAACATTCACAGCCATCTCTACATGGTTAAACATAGGTAGCTAAAACGAATCAAACACAATGATAGGCAACTCTTGGCACTGTTTGGATTAGATATCAATGTTATTACTGTTAACTTGACCGATATAAAACCCAAAGTAAATTTATATATATATATATATATATATATATATATATATATATATATATATATATATATATATATATATATATATATACATATATATATATATATATATATATATATATATATATATATATATATATACTTATCAAATAAATTCAATAACAAAAGAGTTACATACATATTATACTATAATTAATACAGAAATGTCTTATGGTATGCAAACCAATATACTTGATTAATCTAATAATTATTTATTACATAAACATTACATACATATGATTTTAAATATTTTGTTTCAATATCCACTCATTCCAGTATACTTCAATTTGAACTTTTTGTATCTAATCCTTATAGTTTCACACATATTAATGCAACTTTAGGATTTTAGATCAATGTACCTGAATAACAAATTAATTAAACAAAATAAAAGATTCATAATAATTTTGAATTTAAATTTTTGATTACTTAAATCTCCAAAAAATTAACATGTGTATAAATATTTAACCAAAATCTAACACAAGTTTGAATGAAAACCTTCGATAAGTACTCTTTAAAAGATACCAGAATGAGACGAACAAGTTATTAATGATGGAGATTGAGAGCAAACATAAACATGAATATTTGATCGTAAAGTATAAATTTATTTTTGATATGTGAAAAGTTTGTAATCGGAGTATGTGGATCTTTAAAAGTGAAGGTTGAGAGAAAGTAGGATATAAAATAATTCAATGATTGAATTAGTCCAATAAATAAAAAGAGACTATTAACTTATTTTAATTTTCTTTTATTTATTATTCTTATTATTATTAATAATTATAAATATTAATAATAATAATAATTATTATTATTATTATTATTATTTGTGAGTAATCTAACTCTTTATATTTCCATGTTACTAAGACTAAGTGGAACCAATAAATCAAACACACCGTATTACTCCAATTCGTTTTTCTATAATTTTTCTTTTCTTAACCAACCACCAATGAATCAATATATACAAGCTATTTTATATATCAAACTTATAGGTTTTGTTTTGCAAAAGACAATTGTGTTTATTTCTCTTTTGACAAAGTTATATTTATAGTTAAGAGTTTTGCCTTATACTTGGACAAATTAATATATTTAATAATTATCATTTTCTTAAGAGTTTTTAATTTATTTTTATTGATTTATAGTTTATTTTAATAAAATAAATGAAGTAATTTATAGTTTTTTTCCTCAACTTAATTCCAAGAATCTTAATTAAAATATTGAATTTAATTAAACTTATTTTGTCTATTATATAGAATTTTTTTCTTTAAATTTAATATTTAATCGACTAGTTTATTATCAACAAATATAAAGTCGTCTATTATATAGAAGCCTAAATAATTTATAAATATGTTTTTGAACTTTTTAAAAGAATTAAATGATTTTTATGTAAACTTAAATATGCAAATTATAAATCCTAAAAAATTTAAAAACATAATTATATGTTATTAACAAAAAAAATTTATTAAATAATATTTAAAATCACTCAATTAAATGATTAAGAAATATTTAGAAATTACAAAATTCGACAATAGTAATTATAGTATAAGTCTTAAAGAAAATCATCATAAAAATATAACATATTAATATTTATTTATTTATAATCTAACGATATTCAAGTTTTTAATAACACTGCCCAATAGAATAATTTATATATTCCTAAACCCTATAATAACAATGCATTGTGAGAATTCCCCTCATTGGCCCGCATTTCACTTTCACACATTGACAATATTAAGTATGTAACCATATATAAGATACATTGACAATATTAAGTATGTAACAATAAATAAAATCTGTTAGGTAATATTCAAGAAAAAAATTTTTTGCATAAATAAATATCGTGCATTTCTACAACTTTATAAGGAAAAAAATAGTACTACATTATAAGATTTTGCAATTGTCATCTATTTATCATAAATTTAAAAGAAGTCATGATGACAACCGTAACCACATGTCATTTTTGGTAATAATTATGGCCACATGTCATATTGGTAACAAACTCTATATTAAAATTAATAATAATAATAATAATAGTCAAAATAATAATAATAGTAATAAAGATAATAATAATAATAATAATAATAATATTTGTTACATCTTGTATTTGGAGTCCACTGCAAAACATAGACAACAAAACAATGTTTCAGTTGTTTCAAAATGATGATTCAGGAACAATCATATATCCATAACCAAGACTTGAACCAATAACATCAATATTACCATAACTATTTTAACCATTTTGCCATTGTTTTTCTTTATGACTTCTTTGGTAATATATATTTAAATTTATATTCAGAATAATTTGGAAATACTCCAACAATCCTCCACCATTTTCAGATAAAGATATCTTACGATTTGAACCATTACTTATAGTAAGCTAAGTTTTCACTCATCCACGAATAGATTGAGAGACAAGCTTTGAGCAAATTATTCATTAGAACAAGGGTGCATAACTCACACACGAAATCTCGGTACCATTGATCGGATTATGAATATTACACATAAATAAGGCCTTGTGTCTCATATCCTTTTCGTGAGAATTTAAGAGTCAAGTTATAACATCTCAAATTTTCATTTGAGACCTTACTAAAAATTATCAAATACTTTTTTTAAACGGAAATAAAATGATTAAAAAATTCAACAAATTCCACTTCAATCTGCATTCCTAAGCGGAAAATGACAACACTTCTTATTTAATAAAAAACACTAATTAAATGATTCTAAAATGTAATGCAGTTGATTTAGTTCTACAAAATGATGTTAAAAAAACCCTTCTTTCCCCACGAGCACACGTCAAGCAGACATCAATCACTTTGAGAACTCCATATTTGTACCTAAGATGATGTTGTAAGTTTCAGTAATCCATGTCAAAATAAAATAAAAAAACAGTTAAAAAATAGAGAAATACCAATACACATATCATGTCCAAGAGAATTACTAAAGGTACTGACCAAAATTATTAACAACAAAACTATCAGCTTAACACGGAATACACGTAAGATTTAATCATAACTATCAACAATCAATCACATATCAGTAATATGCAGAATATGCATGCTCTTAAACTATATGATCCAGATATAAACCGCCACACAGGCAAACACGCCACAAACGTAGACACGCTACAAAGGCAAACCCTTTACAAAGATACCATAGTTAATTTATCTCATGTCAATGAGGAAAATAACCCGTCACTAAGGCACTATACATAAACACATATGCCATGACATGCATGATGAAAAATGAAATAGAATCACCTGCTATTAAGACAAGCACTCATAGATTTATACCCGCCACTAGGACAACCACATAATACATGTAGTATTTATTCCTTCTTATCTAAATAAAGATATATCACAATTTATTTAATTAATTGAAGAATTGATTCAATATACTACATTAATATAAATAAACTCCCATTTTATTTATTTAAATATAGCAACATTCATATTAGTAACTATTATGTCAATTCATTGCAATAGGTCTTTAACAAATTTATAGTCAGAGTAAGAATTTGTACATGGCTGAGTCATTATGACACATTACACAATCATATATTTAACCTCATATACTTACTTACTAGTTGTTAACCAAACATTCACAGCCATCTCTACATGGTTAAACATAGGTAGCTAAAACGAATCAAACACAATGATAGGCAACTCTTGGCACTGTTTGGATTAGATATCAATGTTATTACTGTTAACTTGACCGATATAAAACCCAAAGTAAATTTATATATATATATATACATACACATATATATATATATATATATATATATATATATATATATATATATATATATATATATATATATATATATATATATATATATATATATATATATATATATATATATATATATATATATATATATATATATATATATATATATATATATATATATATATACTTATCAAATAAATTCAATAACAAAAGAGTTACATACATATTATACTATAATTAATAGAGAAATGTCTTATGGTATGCAAACCAATATACTTGATTAATCTAATAATTATTTATTACATAAACATTACATACATATGATTTTAAATATTTTGTTTCAATATCCACTCATTCCAGTATACTTCAATTTGAACTTTTTGTATCTAATCCTTATAGTTTCACACATATTAATGCAACTTTAGGATTTTAGATCAATGTACCTGAATAACAAATTAATTAAACAAAATAAAAGATTCATAATAATTTTGAATTTAAATTTTTGATTACTTAAATCTCCAAAAAATTAACATGTGTATAAATATTTAACCAAAATCTAACACAAGTTTGAATGAAAACCTTCGATAAGTACTCTTTAAAAGATACCAGAATGAGACGAACAAGTTATTAATGATGGAGATTGAGAGCAAACATAAACATGAATATTTGATCGTAAAGTATAAATTTATTTTTGATATGTGAAAAGTTTGTAATCGGAGTATGTGGATCTTTAAAAGTGAAGGTTGAGAGAAAGTAGGATATAAAATAATTCAATGATTGAATTAGTCCAATAAATAAAAAGAGACTATTAACTTATTTTAATTTTCTTTTATTTATTATTCTTATTATTATTAATAATTATAAATATTAATAATAATAATTATTATTATTATTATTATTATTATTTGTGAGTAATCTAACTCTTTATATTTCCATGTTACTAAGACTAAGTGGAACCAATAAATCAAACACACCGTATTACTCCAATTCGTTTTTCTATAATTTTTCTTTTCTTAACCAACCACCAATGAATCAATATATACAAGCTATTTTATATATCAAACTTATAGGTTTTGTTTTGCAAAAGACAATTGTGTTTATTTCTCTTTTGACAAAGTTATATTTATAGTTAAGAGTTTTGCCTTATACTTGGACAAATTAATATATTTAATAATTATCATTTTCTTAAGAGTTTTTAATTTATTTTTATTGATTTATAGTTTATTTTAATAAAATAAATGAAGTAATTTATAGTTTTTTTCCTCAACTTAATTCCAAGAATCTTAATTAAAATATTGAATTTAATTAAACTTATTTTGTCTATTATATAGAATTTTTTTCTTTAAATTTAATATTTAATCGACTAGTTTATTATCAACAAATATAAAGTCGTCTATTATATAGAAGCCTAAATAATTTATAAATATGTTTTTGAACTTTTTAAAAGAATTAAATGATTTTTATGTAAACTTAAATATGCAAATTATAAATCCTAAAAAATTTAAAAACATAATTATATGTTATTAACAAAAAAAATTTATTAAATAATATTTAAAATCACTCAATTAAATGATTAAGAAATATTTAGAAATGACAAAATTCGACAATAGTAATTATAGTATAAGTCTTAAAGAAAATCATCATAAAAATATAACATATTAATATTTATTTATTTATAATCTAACGATATTCAAGTTTTTAATAACACTGCCCAATAGAATAATTTATATATTCCTAAACCCTATAATAACAATGCATTGTGAGAATTCCCCTCATTGGCCCGCATTTCACTTTCACACATTGACAATATTAAGTATGTAACCATATATAAGATACATTGACAATATTAAGTATGCAACAATAAATAAAATCTGTTAGGTAATATTCAAGAAAAATTTTTTTTGCATAAATAAATATCGTGCATTTCTACAACTTTATAAGGAAAAAAATAGTACTACATTATAAGATTTTGCAATTGTCATCTATTTATCATAAATTTAAAAGAAGTCATGATGACAACCGTAACCACATGTCATTTTTGGTAATAATTATGGCCACATGTCATATTGGTAACAAACTCTATATTAAAATTAATAATAATAATAATAATAGTCAAAATAATAATAATAGTAATAAAGATAATAATAATAATAATAATAATATTTGTTACATCTTGTATTTGGAGTCCACTGCAAAACATAGACAACAAAACAATGTTTCAGTTGTTTCAAAATGATGATTCAGGAACAATCATATATCCATAACCAAGACTTGAACCAATAACATCAATATTACCATAACTATTTTAACCATTTTGCCATTGTTTTTCTTTATGACTTCTTTGGTAATATATATTTAAATTTATATTCAGAATAATTTGGAAATACTCCAACAATCCTCCACCATTTTCAGATAAAGATATCTTACGATTTGAACCATTACTTATAGTAAGCTAAGTTTTCACTCATCCACGAATAGATTGAGAGACAAGCTTTGAGCAAATTATTCATTAGAACAAGGATGCATAACTCACACACGAAATCTCGGTACCATTGATCGGATTATGAATATTACACATAAATGAGGGCCTTGTGTCTCATATCCTTTTCGTGAGAATTTAAGAGTCATGTTATAACATCTCAAATTTTCATTCGAGACCTTACTAAAAATTATCAAATACTTTTTTAAACGGAAATAAAATGATTAAAAAATTCAACAAATTCCACTTCAATCTGCATTCCTAAGCGGAAAATCACAACACTTCTTATTTAATAAAAAACACTAATTAAATGATTCTAAAATGTAATGCAGTTGATTTAGTTCTACAAAATGATGTTAAAAAAACCCTTCTTTCCCCACGAGCACACGTCAAGCAGACATCAATCACTTTGAGAACTCCATATTTGTACCTAAGATGTTGTTGTAAGTTTCAGTAATCCATGTCAAAATAAAATAAAAAAACAGTTAAAAAATAGAGAAATACCAATACACATATCATGTCCAAGAGAATTACTAAAGATACTGACCAAAATTATTAACAACAAAACTATCAGCTTAACACGGAATACACGTAAGATTTAATCATAACTATCAACAATCAATCACATATCGGTCATATGCAGAATATGCATGCTCTTAAACTATATGATCCAGATATAAACCGCCACACAGGCAAACACGCCACAAACGTAGACACGCTACAAAGGCAAACCCTTTACAAAGATACCATTGTTAATTTATCTCATGTCAATGAGGAAAATAACCCGTCACTAAGGCACTATACATAAACACATATGCCATGACATGCATGATGAAAAATGAAATAGAATCACCTGCTATTAAGACAAGCACTCATAGATTTATACCCGCCACTAGGACAACCACATAATACATGTAGTATTTATTCCTTCTTATCTAAATAAAGATATATCACAATTTATTTAATTAATTGAAGAATTGATTCAATATACTACATTAATATAAATAAACTCCCATTTTATTTATTTAAATATAGCAACATTCATATTAGTAACTATTATGTCAATTCATTGCAATAGGTCTTTAACAAATTTATAGTCAGAGTAAGAATTTGTACATGGCTGAGTCATTATGACACATTACACAATCATATATTTAACCTCATATACTTACTTACTAGTTGTTAACCAAACATTCACAGCCATCTCTACATGGTTAAACATAGGTACCTAAAATGAATCAAACACAATGATAGGCAACTCTTGGCACTGTTTGGATTAGATATCAATGCTATTACTGTTAACTTGACCGATATAAAACTCAAAGTAAATTTTTGTTGTAAATTATAGAATGATAACAAAACTAAAGTCAAATGCTTTCACCGATTCCAAATTTGTGTACAACCACATACATATATATATATATATATATATATATATATATATATATATATATATATATATATATATATATATATATATATATATATACTTATCAAATAAATTCAATAACAAAAGAGTTACATACATATTATACTATAATTAACAGAGAAATGTCTTATGGTATGCAAACTAATATACTTGATTAATCTAATAATTATTTATTACATAAACATTACATACATATGATTTTAAATATTTTGTTTCAATATCCACTCATTCCAGTATACTTCAATTTGAACTTTTTGTATCTAATCCTTATAGTTTCACACATATTAATGCAACTTTAGGATTTTAGATCAATGTACCTGAATAACAAATTAATTAAACAAAATAAAAGATTCATAATAATTTTGAATTTAAATTTTTGATTACTTAAATCTCCAAAAAATTAACATGTGTATAAATATTTAACCAAAATCTAACACAAGTTTGAATGAAAACCTTCGATAAGTACTCTTTAAAAGATACCAGAATGAGACGAACAAGTTATTAATGATGGAGATTGAGAGCAAACATAAACATGAATATTTGATCGTAAAGTATAAGTTTATTTTTGTTATGTGAAAAGTTTGTAATCGGAGTATGTGGATCTTTAAAAGTGAAGGTTGAGAGAAAGTAGGATATAAAATAATTCAATGATTGAATTAGTCCAATAAATAAAAAGAGACTATTAACTTATTTTAATTTTCTTTTATTTATTATTCTTATTATTATTAATAATTATAAATATTAATAATAATAATTATTATTATTATTATTATTATTTGTGAGTAATCTAACTCTTCATATTTCCATGTTACTAAGACTAAGAGGAACCAATAAATCAAACACACCGTATTACTCCAATTCGTTTTTCTATAATTTTTCTTTTCCTAACCAACCACCAATGAATCAATATATACAAGCTATTTTATATATCAAACATATAGGTTTTGTTTTGCAAAAGACAATTGTGTTTATTTCTCTTTTGACAAAGTTATATTTATAGTTAAGAGTTTTGCCTTATACTTGGACAAATTAATATATTTAATAATTATCATTTTCTTAAGAGTTTTTAATTTATTTTTATTGATTTATAGTTTATTTTAATAAAATAAATGAAGTAATTTATAGTTTTTTTCCTCAACTTAATTCCAAGAATCTTAATTAAAATATTGAATTTAATTAATCTTATTTTGTCTATTATATAGAATTTTTTTCTTTAAATTTAATATTTAATCGACTAATTTATTATCAACAAATATAAAGTCGTCTATTATATAGAAGCCTAAATAATTTATAAATATGTTTTTGAACTTTTTAAAAGAATTAAATGATTTTTATGTAAACTTAAATATGCAAATTATAAATCCTAAAAAATTTAAAAACATAATTATATGTTATTAACAAAAAAAATTTATTAAATAATATTTAAAATCACTCAATTAAATGATTAAGAAATATTTAGAAATGACAAAATTCGACAATAGTAATTATAGTATAAGTCTTAAAGAAAATCATCATAAAAATATAACATATTAATATTTATTTATTTATAATCTAACGATATTCAAGTTTTTAATAACACTGCCCAATAGAATAATTTATATATTCCTAAACCCTATAATAACAATGCATTGTGAGAATTCCCCTCATTGGCCCGCATTTCACTTTCACACATTGATAATATTAAGTATGTAACCATATATAAGATACATTGACAATATTAAGTATGTAACAATAAATAAAATCTGTTAGGTAATATTCAAGAAAAAAATTTTTTGCATAAATAAATATCGTGCATTTCTACAACTTTATAAGGAAAAAAATAGTACTACATTATAAGATTTTGCAATTGTCATCTATTTATCATAAATTTAAAAGAAGTCATGATGACAACCGTAACCACATGTCATTTTTGGTAATAATTATGGCCACATGTCATATTGGTAACAAACTCTATATTAAAATTAATAATAATAATAATAATAGTCAAAATAATAATAATAGTAATAAAGATAATAATAATAATAATAATATTTGTTACATCTTGTATTTGGAGTCCACTGCAAAACATAGACAACAAAACAATGTTTCAGTTGTTTCAAAATGATGATTCAGGAACAATCATATATCCATAACCAAGACTTGAACCAATAACATCAATATTACCATAACTATTTTAACCATTTTGCCATTGTTTTTCTTTATGACTTCTTTGGTAATATATATTTAAATTTATATTCAGAATAATTTGGAAATACTCCAACAATCCTCCACCATTTTCAGATAAAGATATCTTACGATTTGAACCATTACTTATAGTAAGCTAAGTTTTCACTCATCCACGAATAGATTGAGAGACAAGCTTTGAGCAAATTATTCATTAGAACAAGGATGCATAACTCACACACGAAATCTCGGTACCATTGATCGGATTATGAATATTACACATAAATGAGGGCTTGTGTCTCATATCCTTTTCGTGAGAATTTAAGAGTCATGTTATAACATCTCAAATTTTCATTTGAGACCTTACTAAAAATTATCAAATACTTTTTTTAAACGGAAATAAAATGATTAAAAAATTCAACAAATTCCACTTCAATCTGCATTCCTAAGCGGAAAATCACAACACTTCTTATTTAATAAAAAACACTAATTAAATGATTCTAAAATGTAATGCAGTTGATTTAGTTCTACAAAATGATGTTAAAAAAACCCTTCTTTCCCCACGAGCACACGTCAAGCAGACATCAATCACTTTGAGAACTCCATATTTGTACCTAAGATGATGTTGTAAGTTTCAGTAATCCATGTCAAAATAAAATAAAAAAACAGTTAAAAAATAGAGAAATACCAATACACATATCATGTCCAAGAGAATTACTAAAGGTACTGACCAAAATTATTAACAACAAAACTATCAGCTTAACACGGAATACACGTAAGATTTAATCATAACTATCAACAATCAATCACATATCAGTCATATGCAGAATATGCATGCTCTTAAACTATATGATCCAGATATAAACCGCCACACAGGCAAACACGCCACAAACGTAGACACGCTACAAAGGCAAACCCTTTACAAAGATACCATAGTTAATTTATCTCATGTCAATGAGGAAAATAACCCGTCACTAAGGCACTATACATAAACACATATGCCATGACATGCATGATGAAAAATGAAATAGAATCACCTGCTATTAAGACAAGCACTCATAGATTTATACCCGCCACTAGGACAACCACATAATACATGTAGTATTTATTCCTTCTTATCTAAATAAAGATATATCACAATTTATTTAATTAATTGAAGAATTGATTCAATATACTACATTAATATAAATAAACTCCCATTTTATTTATTTAAATATAGCAACATTCATATTAGTAACTATTATGTCAATTCATTGCAATAGGTCTTTAACAAATTTATAGTCAGAGTAAGAATTTGTACATGGCTGAGTCATTATGACACATTACACAATCATATATTTAACCTCATATACTTACTTACTAGTTGTTAACCAAACATTCACAGCCATCTCTACATGGTTAAACATAGGTAGCTAAAACGAATCAAACACAATGATAGGCAACTCTTGGCACTGTTTGGATTAGATATCAATGTTATTACTGTTAACTTGACCGATATAAAACCCAAAGTAAATTTATATATATATATATATATATATATATATATATATATATATATATATATATATATATATATATATATATATATATATATATATATATATATATATATATATATATATATATATATATATATATATATATATATATATATATATACATACATATATATATATATATATATATATATATATATATATATATATATATATATATATATATATATATATATATATATATATATATATATATACTTATCAAATAAATTCAATAACAAAAGAGTTACATACATATTATACTATAATTAATAGAGAAATGTCTTATGGTATGCAAACCAATATACTTGATTAATCTAATAATTATTTATTACATAAACATTACATACATATGATTTTAAATATTTTGTTTCAATATCCACTCATTCCAGTATACTTCAATTTGAACTTTTTGTATCTAATCCTTATAGTTTCACACATATTAATGCAACTTTAGGATTTTAGATCAATGTACCTGAATAACAAATTAATTAAACAAAATAAAAGATTCATAATAATTTTGAATTTAAATTTTTGATTACTTAAATCTCCAAAAAATTAACATGTGTATAAATATTTAACCAAAATCTAACACAAGTTTGAATGAAAACCTTCGATAAGTACTCTTTAAAAGATACCAGAATGAGACGAACAAGTTATTAATGATGGAGATTGAGAGCAAACATAAACATGAATATTTGATCGTAAAGTATAAATTTATTTTTGATATGTGAAAAGTTTGTAATCGGAGTATGTGGATCTTTAAAAGTGAAGGTTGAGAGAAAGTAGGATATAAAATAATTCAATGATTGAATTAGTCCAATAAATAAAAAGAGACTATTAACTTATTTTAATTTTCTTTTATTTATTATTCTTATTATTATTAATAATTATAAATATTAATAATAATAATAATTATTATTATTATTATTATTATTTGTGAGTAATCTAACTCTTTATATTTCCATGTTACTAAGACTAAGTGGAACCAATAAATCAAACACACCGTATTACTCCAATTCGTTTTTCTATAATTTTTCTTTTCTTAACCAACCACCAATGAATCAATATATACAAGCTATTTTATATATCAAACTTATAGGTTTTGTTTTGCAAAAGACAATTGTGTTTATTTCTCTTTTGACAAAGTTATATTTATAGTTAAGAGTTTTGCCTTATACTTGGACAAATTAATATATTTAATAATTATCATTTTCTTAAGAGTTTTTAATTTATTTTTATTGATTTATAGTTTATTTTAATAAAATAAATGAAGTAATTTATAGTTTTTTTCCTCAACTTAATTCCAAGAATCTTAATTAAAATATTGAATTTAATTAAACTTATTTTGTCTATTATATAGAATTTTTTTCTTTAAATTTAATATTTAATCGACTAGTTTATTATCAACAAATATAAAGTCGTCTATTATATAGAAGCCTAAATAATTTATAAATATGTTTTTGAACTTTTTAAAAGAATTAAATGATTTTTATGTAAACTTAAATATGCAAATTATAAATCCTAAAAAATTTAAAAACATAATTATATGTTATTAACAAAAAAAATTTATTAAATAATATTTAAAATCACTCAATTAAATGATTAAGAAATATTTAGAAATGACAAAATTCGACAATAGTAATTATAGTATAAGTCTTAAAGAAAATCATCATAAAAATATAACATATTAATATTTATTTATTTATAATCTAACGATATTCAAGTTTTTAATAACACTGCCCAATAGAATAATTTATATATTCCTAAACCCTATAATAACAATGCATTGTGAGAATTCCCCTCATTGGCCCGCATTTCACTTTCACACATTGACAATATTAAGTATGTAACCATATATAAGATACATTGACAATATTAAGTATGCAACAATAAATAAAATCTGTTAGGTAATATTCAAGAAAAATTTTTTTTGCATAAATAAATATCGTGCATTTCTACAACTTTATAAGGAAAAAAATAGTACTACATTATAAGATTTTGCAATTGTCATCTATTTATCATAAATTTAAAAGAAGTCATGATGACAACCGTAACCACATGTCATTTTTGGTAATAATTATGGCCACATGTCATATTGGTAACAAACTCTATATTAAAATTAATAATAATAATAATAATAGTCAAAATAATAATAATAGTAATAAAGATATAATAATAATAATAATAATAATATTTGTTACATCTTGTATTTGGAGTCCACTGCAAAACATAGACAACAAAACAATGTTTCAGTTGTTTCAAAATGATGATTCAGGAACAATCATATATCCATAACCAAGACTTGAACCAATAACATCAATATTACCATAACTATTTTAACCATTTTGCCATTGTTTTTCTTTATGACTTCTTTGGTAATATATATTTAAATTTATATTCAGAATAATTTGGAAATACTCCAACAATCCTCCACCATTTTCAGATAAAGATATCTTACGATTTGAACCATTACTTATAGTAAGCTAAGTTTTCACTCATCCACGAATAGATTGAGAGACAAGCTTTGAGCAAATTATTCATTAGAACAAGGGTGCATAACTCACACACGAAATCTCGGTACCATTGATCGGATTATGAATATTACACATAAATAAGGCCTTGTGTCTCATATCCTTTTCGTGAGAATTTAAGAGTCAAGTTATAACATCTCAAATTTTCATTTGAGACCTTACTAAAAATTATCAAATACTTTTTTTAAACGGAAATAAAATGATTAAAAAATTCAACAAATTCCACTTCAATCTGCATTCCTAAGCGGAAAATCACAACACTTCTTATTTAATAAAAAACACTAATTAAATGATTCTAAAATGTAATGCAGTTGATTTAGTTCTACAAAATGATGTTAAAAAAACCCTTCTTTCCCCACGAGCACACGTCAAGCAGACATCAATCACTTTGAGAACTCCATATTTGTACCTAAGATGTTGTTGTAAGTTTCAGTAATCCATGTCAAAATAAAATAAAAAAACAGTTAAAAAATAGAGAAATACCAATACACATATCATGTCCAAGAGAATTACTAAAGGTACTGACCAAAATTATTAACAACAAAACTATCAGCTTAACACGGAATACACGTAAGATTTAATCATAACTATCAACAATCAATCACATATCGGTCATATGCAGAATATGCATGCTCTTAAACTATATGATCCAGATATAAACCGCCACACAGGCAAACACGCCACAAACGTAGACACGTTACAAAGGCAAATCCTTTACAAAGATACCATAGTTAATTTATCTCATGTCAATGAGGAAAATAACCCGTCACTAAGGCACTATACATAAACACATATGTCATGACATGCATGATGAAAAATGAAATAGAATCACCTGCTATTAAGACAAACACTCATAGATTTATACCCGCCACTAGGACAACCACATAATACATGTAGTATTTATTCCTTCTTATCTAAATAAAGATATATCACAATTTATTTAATTAATTGAAGAATTGATTCAATATACTACATTAATATAAATAAACTCCCATTTTATTTATTTAAATATAGCAACATTCATATTAGTAACTATTATGTCAATTCATTACAATAGGTCTTTAACAAATTTATAGTCAGAGTAAGAATTTGTACATGGCTGAGTCATTATGACACATTATACAATCATATATTTAACCTCATTTACTTACTTACTAGTTGTTAACCAAACATTCACAGCCATCTCTACATGGTTAAACATAGGTAGCTAAAACGAATCAAACACAATGATAGGCAACTCTTGGCACTGTTTGCATTAGATATCAATGCTATTACTGTTAACTTGACCGATATAAAACCCAAAGTAAAATTTTGTTGTAAATTATAGAATGATAACAAAACTAAAGTCAAATGCTTTCACCGATTCCAAATTTGTGTACAACCACATACATATATATATATATATATATATATATATATATATATATATATATATATATATATATATATATATATATATATATATATATATATATATATATATATATATATATATATATATATATATATATATATATATATATATATATATATATATATATATATATATATATATATATATATATATATATATATATATATATATATATATATATACTTATCAAATAAATTCAATAACAAAAGAGTTACATACATATTATACTATAATTAACAAAGAAATGTCTTATGGTAACCAAAATAATATACATGATTAATCTAATAATTATTTATTACATAAACATTAAATACATATGATTTTAAATATTTTGTTTCAATATCCACTCATTCCAGTATACTTCAATTTGAACTTTTTGTATCTAATCCTTATAGTTTCACACATATTAATGCAACTTTAGGATTTTAGATCAATGTACCTGAATAACAAATTAATTAAACAAAATAAAAGATTCATAATAATTTAGAATTTAAATTTTTGATTACTTAAATCTCCAAAAAATTAACATGTGTATAAATATTTAACCAAAATCTAACACAAGTTTGTATGAAAACCTTCGATAAGTACTCTTTAAAAGATACCAGAATGAGACGAACAAGTTATTAATGATGGAGATTGAGAGCAAACACAAACATGAATATTTGATCGTAAAGTATACATTTATTTTTGTTATGTGAAAAGTTTGTAATCGGAGTATGTGGATCTTTAAAAGTGAAGGTTGAGAGAAAGTATGATATAAAATAATTCAATGATTGAATTAGTCCAATAAATAAAAAGAGACTATTAACTTATTTTAATTTTCTTTTATTTATTATTCTTATTATTATTAATAATTATAAATATTAATAATAATAATAATAATAATTATTATTATTATTTGTGAGTAATCTAATTCTTTATATTTCCATGTTACTAAGACTAATAGCAACCAATAAATCAAACACACCATATTACTCCAATTCGTTTTTCTATAATTTTTCTTTTCCTAACTAACCACCAATGAATCAATATATACAAGCTATTTTATATATCAAACTTATAGGTTTTGTTTTGCAAAAGACAATTGTGTTTATTTCTCTTTTGACAAAGTTATATTTATAGTTAAGAGATTTTGCCTTATAATTGGAAAAATTAATATATTTAATAATTATCATTTTCTTAAGAGTTTTTAATTTATTTTTATGGATTTATAGTTTATTTTAATAAAATAAATGAAGTAATTTATAGTTTTTGTCCTCAACTTAATTCCAAGAATCTTAATTAAAATATTGAATTTAATTAAACTTATTTTTTCTATAATATAGATTTTTTTTCTTTAAATTTAATATTTAATCGACTAGTTTATTATCAACAAATATAAAGTCGTCTATTATATAGAAGCCTAAATAATTTATAAATAGGTTTTTGAACTTTTTAAAAGAATTAAATGATTTTTATATAAACTTAAATATGCAAATTATAAATCCTAAAAAATTTAAAAACATAATTATATGTTATTAACAAAAATTTCTATTAAATAATATTTAAAACAATTAAATAATAAAGAAATATTTAGAAATGACAAAATTCGACAATATTAATTATAATATAAGTCTTAAAAAAAATTATCATAAAAATATAACATATTAATATTTATTTATTTATAATCTAACGATATTCAAGTTTTTAATAACACTTCCCAATAGGATAATTTATATATTCCTAAACCCTATAATAACAATGAATTGTGAGAATTCCCCCTCATTGGCCCGCATTTCACTTTCACACATTGACAATATTAAGCATGTAACCATATATAAGATACATTGACAATATTAAGTATGTAACAATAAATAAAATCTGTTAGGTAATATTCAAGAAATATTTCTTTTGCATAGACAAATATGGTTCATTTCTACAACTTTAAAATATATGGAAAAAATATTACTACATATAAGATTTTGCAAATGTCATCTATTTACCATAATTTTAAAAGAAGTCGTGATGACAACCATAGTCACAAGTTATTTTTTGAAATAATTATGGCCACATGTCATTTTGGTAAAAAAATCTATAGTAAAATTAATAATATTTAATAATAATAATAATAATAATTATAATAATAATATATTGTTAGATCTTGTATTGGAAGTCCATTGCAAAACATAGACAAGAACATAAAAACGGTAGGATGAAAGTTGAATAAAATAAATTCCAGAGCATGTGTTTACACTACTGTTGTTTCGATTCACTCCCATAAATTTAGACAAATTAAATGCAAATGAGTTAACCAGGCAATACTCTTCAGGATACTTTAAAAACCTTAACATGAATCGCACATATAAATTAAGCATATCGATCAAAGATTCCTTAATTATTCTCGTACACTAGAAAAATCAAGAAATGACTTAGATATTGTTTTTGGTACTTGAAACATGGTTAATTTCATATTTATTTTATGCCTAACAAGTATCTCTATTTATTTAAAAACTTGTACCAATTAATAAGGAGAAACAATGTTTCACTTGTTTCAAAACGATGATTCAGGAACAATCATATATCCATAACGGTTAAAACTAACACCAACTAGTGCGCTGGTTTGTTGGGTGCTTTCTCACCAACCTCAGAAAGTGCAATAACCAAGACTTGAACCAATAACATCAATATTACAATTAACTATTTTAACCATTATGCTATTGTTTTTCTTTATGACTTCTTTGTCAATATACATTTATATTTATATTCCGAATATTTTGGAAATTCTTCAACAATCCTCCACCATTTTCAAAATATATCTAAATTCATTATTTAAAAAATTGCATAGTTTCAGATAAAGATATATTACGGTTTGAATCATTACTTATAATAAGTAATGTTTTCACTCATCCCCGAATAGATTGGTAGACAAGCTTTGAACAAATTATTTATTAGAATAAGCATGCATAACTCACACATGAAATCTCGTTACCCTTAATCGGATTATCAATATGACAGATAAATAAGGCCTTGTGTCTCATATCCTTTTCATGAGAATTTAAGAGTCAAGCTCTAACATCTCATATTTTCATCCGAGACCTGACTAAAAAATTATCAAATAATTGTTTTAAACGGAAATAAAATGATTGAAAAATTTATAAATTTCACTTCAATCTGCATTGCTAAGCGGAAAATCACAGCACTTCTTATTCTATAAAAAACACTAATTAAATGATTCCAAAATGTAATGCAGTTTATTTAGTTCTACATAATGCTGTTGAAAAAACCCTTCTTTCCCCGCGAGCAAACATCAAGCAGACATCAATCACTTTGAGAATTCCATATTTGTACATAAGATGTTCTTGTAAGAGTTTGTTATCCATGTCAAAATAAACTAAACAAGAGTTAAAAATTAGAGAAATATCAATACACTTATCATGTCCAAGAGAATTTAATAAAGGTACTCACCAAAATTATTAACAACAAAACTATGAGCTTAACACGGAATACAAGTAAAATTTAATCACAATTATCAACAATCAATCACATGTCGGACATATACAGAATATGCATGCTCTTAAACTATATGATCTGAATATAAACGGCCATACAGGCAAACAAGCTACAAAGGCAAACATGCCACAAAGGCAAACCCTCCACAAAGACACCACACAGAATTTATCTCATGTCAATGAGGAAAATAACCTGTCACTAAAGCACTATAGAAAAATGTATATGTCATGACATGCATGATGAAAAATGAAATAGAATCACCCGCCATTAAGACAAACACTAATAGATTTATACCCGCCACTAAGACAACCACATAATACATGTAGTATTTATTCCTTCTTATCTATATACAATTATCATACACTCCAAATTCAATCAACTTGTAAATATTCTGCAAGTACAAGTTAATGAACGGTTATACGTTATTTTGTACCCAAAAAAAGTTTATAATTGTATTTTATAACTTTTTTTAATAAAATAAATCAACAAGTTTATTTATTTTTTTCTTTCAATATATAATTTAATCAACTAATTTACCCATTATCAACAAATATAAATTCGTCAATTATATAGAATTTTTTTCTTCCAATATACAATTTAATCGACTAATTTACCCATTATCAACAAATATAAAGTCGTCCATTATATAGAATTTTTTTCTTTCAATATAAAATTTAATCGACTAATTTGTAAATAGATTTTTGAGCTCTTTTAAAAGAATTTAAATAATTTTTATTGAAACTTAAATATGCAAATTATAACTCTTAAAAATTTAAAAACATAATTATATGTTATTGACAAAAATTTCTATTAAATACTATTTAAAATCACTCAATTAAATAATTAAGAAATAATTAGAAATGACAAAGTTTGACAATAATAATTATAATATAAATCTTAAATAAAGTCATCATAAAAATAAAATATATAAATATTTATTTATTTATAATCTAAAGATGTTCAATTTTTCAATCAGACAGCCCAATAGAATAATTTTATATATTCCTAAACCCTATAATAACAATGCGTTATGAGAATTCTCCCTCATCAGCCAGCACCTACTTTCACACATTGACAATATTAAGTATGTAACAATATATAAGATACATTGACAATATTAAGTATGTAACAATAAATAAGATCTGTTAGGTAATATTTCAGAAATGTTTTTTTCTTGCATAAAACAAAAATGGTGCATTTCTACAACTTCAAAATATAAGGAAAAAAATATTACTACATTATAAGATTTTGCAATTGTCATCTATTTATCATAAATTTAAAAGAAGTCATGATGACAATCAAAGCCACATGTCATTTTTGGTAATAATTATGGCCACATGTCATATTGGTAACAAACTCTATATTAAAATTAATAATAATAATAATAATAATAGTCAAAATAATAATAATAATAATATCAATAATAATAATAATAATAATAATATTTGTTAGATCTTGTATTTGGAGTCCACTACAAAACATAGACAACAAAACAATGTTTCAATTGTTTCAAAATGATGATTCAGGAGCAATCATATATCCATAACCAAGACTTGAACCAATAACATCAATATTACCATAACTATTTTAACCATTATGCCATTGTTTTTCTTTATGACTTCTTTGGTAATATATATTTAAATTTATATTCAGAATAATTTGGAAATACTCCAACAATCCTCCACCATTTTCAGATAAAGATATCTTACGATTTGAACCATTACTTATAGTAAGCTAAGTTTTCACTCATCCACGAATAGATTGAGAGACAAGCTTTGAGCAAATTATTCATTAGAACAAGGGTGCATAACTCACACACGAAATCTCGGTACCATTGATCGGATTATGAATATTACACATAAATAAGGCCTTGTGTCTCATATCCTTTTCGTGAGAATTTAAGAGTCAAGTTATAACATCTCAAATTTTCATTTGAGACCTTACTAAAAATTATCAAATACTTTTTTTAAACGGAAATAAAATGATTAAAAAATTCAATAAATTCCACTTCAATCTGCATTCCTAAGCGGAAAATCACAACACTTCTTATTTAATAAAAAACACTAATTAAATGATTCTAAAATGTAATGCAGTTGATTTAGTTCTACAAAATGATGTTAAAAAAACCCTTCTTTCCCCACGAGCACACGTCAAGCAGACATCAATCACTTTGAGAACTCCATATTTGTACCTAAGATGTTGTTGTAAGTTTCAGTAATCCATGTCAAAATAAAATAAAAAAACAGTTAAAAAATAGAGAAATACCAATACACATATCATGTCCAAGAGAATTACTAAAGGTACTGACCAAAATTATTAACAACAAAACTATCAGCTTAACACGGAATACACGTAAGATTTAATCATAACTATCAACAATCAATCATATATCGGTCATATGCAGAATATGCATGCTCTTAAACTATATGATCCAGATATAAACCGCCACACAGGCAAACACGCCACAAACGTAGACACGTTACAAAGGCAAACCCTTTACAAAGATACCATAGTTAATTTATCTCATGTCAATGAGGAAAATAACCCGTCACTAAGGCACTATACATAAACACATATGTCATGACATGCATGATGAAAAATGAAATAGAATCACCTGCTATTAAGACAAGCACTCATAGATTTATACCCGCCACTAGGACAACCACATAATACATGTAGTATTTATTCCTTCTTATCTAAATAAAGATATATCACAATTTATTTAATTAATTGAAGAATTGATTCAATATACTACATTAATATAAATAAACTCCCATTTTATTTATTTAAATATAGCAACATTCATATTAGTAACTATTATGTCAATTCATTGCAATAGGTCTTTAACAAATTTATAGTCAGAGTAAGAATTTGTACATGGCTGAGTCATTATGACACATTATACAATCATATATTTAACCTCATATACTTACTTACTAGTTGTTAACCAAACATTCACAACCATCTCTACATGGTTAAACATAGGTAGCTAAAACGAATCAAACACAATGATAGGCAACTCTTGGCACTGTTTGCATTAGATATCAATGCTATTACTGTTAACTTGACCGATATAAAACCCAAAGTAAAATTTTGTTGTAAATTATAGAATGATAACAAAACTAAAGTCAAATGCTTTCACCGATTCCAAATTTGTGTACAACCACATATATATATATATATATATATATATATATATATATATATATATATATATATATATATATATATATATATATATATATATATATATATATATATATTCTTATCAAATAAATTCATTAACAAAAGAGTTACAAACATATTATACTATAATTAACAGAGAAATGTCTTATGGTATGCAAACCAATATACTTGATTAATCTAATAATTATTTATTACATAAACATTACATACATATGATTTTAAATATTTTGTTTCAATATCCACTCATTCCAGTATACTTCAATTTGAACTTTTTGTATCTAATCCTTATAGTTTCACACATATTAATGCAACTTTAGGATTTTAGAACAATGTACCTGAATAACAAATTAGTTAAACAAAATAAAAGATTCATAATAATTTTGAATTTAAATTTTTGATTACTTAAACCTCCAAAAAATTAACATGTGTATAAATATTTAACCAAAATCTAACACAAGTTTGAATGAAAACCTTCGATAAGTACTCTTTAAAAGATACCAGAATGAGACGAACAAGTTATTAATGATGGAGATTGAGAGCAAACATAAACATGAATATTTGATCGTAAAGTATAAATTTATTTTTGTTATGTGAAAAGTTTGTAATCGGAGTATGTGGATCTTTAAAAGTGAAGGTTGAGAGAAAGTAGGATATAAAATAATTCAATGATTGAATTAGTCCAATAAATAAAAAGAGACTATTAACTTATTTTAATTTTCTTTTATTTATTATTCTTATTATTATTAATAATTATAAATATTAATAATAATAATAATTATTATTATTATTATTATTATTTGTGAGTAATCTAACTCTTTATATTTCCATGTTACTAAGACTAAGAGGAACCAATAAATCAAACACACCGTATTACTCCAATTCGTTTTTCTATAATTTTTCTTTTCCTAACCAACCACCAATGAATCAATATATACAAGCTATTTTATATATCAAACTTATAGGTTTTGTTTTGCAAAAGACAATTGTGTTTATTTCTCTTTTGACAAAGTTATATTTATAGTTAAGAGTTTTGCCTTATACTTGGACAAATTAATATATTTAATAATTATCATTTTCTTAAGAGTTTTTAATTTATTTTTATTGATTTATAGTTTATTTTAATAAAATAAATGAAGTAATTTATAGTTTTTTTCCTCAACTTAATTCCAAGAATCTTAATTAAAATATTAAATTTAATTAAACTTATTTTGTCTATTATATAGAATTTTTTCTTTAAATTTAATATTTAATCGACTAGTTTATTATCAACAAATATAAAGTCGTCTATTATATAGAAGCCTAAATAATTTATAAATAGGTTTTTGAACTTTTTAAAAGAATTAAATGATTTTTATGTAAACTTAAATATGCAAATTATAAATCCTAAAAAATTTAAAAACATAATTATATGTTATTAACAAAAAAATTTATTAAATATTATTTAAAATCACTCAAAAAAATGATTAAGAAATATTTGGAAATGACAAAATTCGACAATAGTAATTATAATATAAGTCTTAAAGAAAATCATCATAAAAATATAACATATTAATATTTATTTATTTATAATCTAACGATATTCAAGTTTTTAATAACACTGCCCAATAGGATAATTTATATATTCCTAAAGCCTATAATAACAATGCATTGTGAGAATTCCCGTCATTGGCCCGCATTTCACTTTCACACATTGACAATATTAAGTATGTAACCATATATAAGATACATTGACAATATTAAGTATGTAACAATAAATAAAATCTGTTAGGTAATATTCAAGAAATATTTTTTTTGCATAAATAAATATGGTGCATTTCTAAAACTTTATAAGGAAAAAAATATTACTACATTATAAGATTTTGCAATTGTCATTTATTTATCATAAATTTAAAAGAAGTCATGATGACAACCGTAGCCACATGTCATTTTTGGTAATAATTATGGCCACATGTCATATTGGTAACAAACTCTATATTAAAATTAATAATAATAATAATAATAATAATAGTCAAAATAATAATAATAATAATAATAAAGATAATAATAATAATAATAATAATAATTGTTAGATCTTGTATTTGGAGTCCACTACAAAACATAGACAACAAAATAATGTTTCAATTGTTTCAAAATGATGATTCAGGAATAATCATATATCCATAACCAAGACTTGAACCAATAACATCAATATTACCATTAACTATTTTAACCATTATGCCATTGTTTTTCTTTATGACTTCTTTGGTAATATATATTTAAATTTATATTCAGAATAATTTGGAAATTCTCCAACAATCCTCCACCATTTTCAGATAAAGATATCTTACGATTTGAACCATTACTTATAGTAAGCTAAGTTTTCACTCATCCACGAATAGATTGAGAGACAAGCTTTGAGCAAATTATTCATTAGAACAAGGATGCATAACTCACACACGAAATCTCGGTACCATTGATCGGATTATGAATATTACACATAAATAAGGCCTTGTGTCTCATATCCTTTTCGTGAGAATTTAAGAGTCAAGTTGTAACATCTCAAATTTTCATTCGAGACCTGACTAAAAAATTATCAAATACTTTTTTTAAACCGAAATAAAATGATTAAAAAATTCAATAAATTCCACTTCAATCTGCATTCCTAAGCGGAAAATCACAACACTTCTTATTTAATAAAAAACACTAATTAAATGATTCTAAAATGTAATTCAATTGATTTAGTTCTACAAAATGATGTTAAAAAAAACCCTTCTTTCCCCACGAGCACACGTCAAGCAGACATCAATCACTTTGAGAACTCCATATTTGTACCTAAGATGTTGTTGTAAGTTTCAGTAATCCATATTAAAATTTAAAAAAAAACAGTTAAAAAATAGAGAAATACCGATACACATATCATGTCCAAGAGAATTACTAAAGGTACTGACCAAAATTATTAACAACAAAACTATCAGCTTAACACGGAATACACGTAAGATTTAATCATAACTATCAACAATCAATCACATATCGGTCATATGCAGAATATGCATGCTCTTAAACTATATGATCCAGATATAAACCGCCACACAGGCAAACACGCCACAAAGGTATACACGCTACAAAGGCAAACCCTTTACAAAGATACCACAGTTAATTTATCTCATGTCAATGAGGAAAATAACCCGCCACTAAGGCACTATACATAAACACTTATGCCATGAAATGCATGATGAAAAATGAAATAGAATCACCTGCTATTAAGACAAGAACTCATAGATTTATACCCGCCACTAGGACAACCACATAATACATGTAGTATTTATTCCTTCTTATCTAAATAAAGATATATCACAATTTATTTAATTAATTGAAGAACTGATTCAATATACTACATTAATATAAATAAACTCTCATTTTATTTATTTAAATATAGCATCATTCATATTAGTAACTATTATGTCAATTCATTGCAATAGGTCTTTAACAAATTTATAGTCAGAGTAAGAATTTGTAGATGGCTGAGTCATTATGAGACATTATACAACCATATATTTAACCTCATATACTTACTTACTAGTTGTTAACCAAACATTCACAACCATCTCTACATGGTTAAACATAGGTAGCTAAAACGAATCAAACACAATGATAGGCAACTCTTGGCACTGTTTGGATTAAATATCAATGATATTATTGTTAACTTGACCGATATAAAACCCAAAGTAAATTTTTGTTGTAAATTATAAAATGATAACAAAACTAAAGTCAAATGCTTTCACGGATTCCAAATTTGTGTACAGCCACATATATATATATATATATATATATATATATATATATATATATATATATATATATATATATATATATATATATATATATATATATATATATATATATATATATATATATATATATATATATATATATATATATATATATATATATATATATATATATATATATATATATACTTATCAAATAAATTCAATAACAAAAGAGTTACATACATATTATACTATAATTAACAGAGAAATGTCTTATGGTATGCAAACCAATATACTTGATTAATCTAATAATTATTTATTACATAAACATTACATACATATGATTTTAAATATTTTGTTTCAATATCCACTCATTTCAGTATACTTCAATTTGAACTTTTTTGTATCTAATCTTTATAGTTTCACACATATTAATGCAACTTTAGGATTTTAGATCAATGTACCTGAATAACAAATTAATTAAACAAAATAAAAGATTCATAATAATTTTGAATTTAAATTTTTGATTACTTAAATCTCCAAAAAATTAACATGTGTATAAATATTTAACCAAAATCTAACACAAGTTTGAATGAAAACCTTTGATAAGTACTCTTTAAAAGATACCAGAATGAGACGAACAAGTTATTAATGATGCAGATTGAGAGCAAACAGAAACATGAATATTTGATCGTAAAGTATAAATTTATTTTTGTTATGTGAAAAGTTTGTAATCGGAGTATGTGGATCTTTAAAAGTGAAGGTTGAGAGAAAGTAGGATATAAAATAATTCAATGATTGAATTAGTCCAATAAATAAAAAGAGACTATTAACTTATTTTAATTTTCTTTTATTTATTATTCTTATTATTATTAATAATTATAAATATTAATAATAATAATAATTATTATTATAATTATTTGTGAGTAATCTAATTCTTTATATTTCCATGTTACTAAGACTAAGAGCAACCAATAAATCAAACACACCGTATTACTCCAATTCGTTTTTCTATAATTTTTCTTTTCCTAACCAACCACCAATCACTACGTCAAAAATAAGCTTTAGCATCAAACATACGAAAGCGCTTTTAGGAAAAAGCGTTGCTGTAAGTATTAAAAAAATTCGCTTAAAAAAAGCGCTTTCATAGGGTACCTTAAGAAAGCGCTTTTCAAAAGCGCTGCTAAAGGTCACCCTGAGACAGCGCTTTTTGAGAAGCGCTGCTAAAGGGTGCCTTTCAGAGGGAACCTAAGAAAGCGCTTTTCAAAAGCGCTGCTAAAGGTCAGCCTTAGAAAGCGCTTTTCAAAAGCGCTGCTTAATCTGGCCTTTAGAAAGCGCTTTTAAAAGCGTTGCTATAGGGTATGCTACGAAAGCGCTTTTTTATGAAAAAGAGCTGTTATACATGACCATTAGAAAGCGCTTTTAAAAGCGCTTTCGTAGGTTGTTTTATAATAAATTTTAATGTTTTTGATTAAAGCTTTGTGTTGGTACTGTACGTGACTATTGTGTTTCCTCCACTCTTCAACGTCCCAAAGCGATTTTTAGTTACTGTTCCATCTTCGTCCAAAGCGATTTTTCACGGTAGCCACCATCGTCAACCCTCATCGCCGCCGCACGAGTCGTCCATCTCTTCACAAGGTTCGTTGATTATTATATTCTTCTCATTTACAGTGTATTGCTTGTGTATGTTGAAACGGTAAATGCTTTGTCTGTTATTTCCTTTATCGAAGACATGAATGTAGTGCCATTAAAATGTGATTAAGGATAGTAAATCTCTTTAGAGCTGATTGGGTTTGTAGGTTTCATGAAATCCATTTAGGTTTGTGGGTTTGTAGAATGGGTTTGTAGTGCCATTCTTGTTGTTTTTTTTCAAATAAGCAGGTATTGGTTGAATTTTTGGTTCCCGTTAGGTGATTATGTTTTAAAAGTTATTGAGCGTTTATTGAATAATCGGGCACGGAATATATTCTTGGAAGCAATAGTGACATACAAAATTCTTGTTTCATTGATTAGCAGGCACAGTTAGTGTTTAGACCAAAGAATTCTTGTTTTTATTATTGATTAGCAGGCACTAGTTGGACGGCAGGTAATTGTGATTCCCGATTAAGGCTCTCTGTCTTTTGATGTTTGTTTAATGTGTTTTGGAAATTAATTGGTTTCTTTAACTTCTTCAGGACCTTCCGATTCAGAGCAACATATCTCACCGGAGAACTCAAACGTGTCAAATCGTCAGAAAAAAAAAGAACCGTCATGTGATTGTTTCTTCTTTTCAATCTATACAAAATATTTTCTTCAATTGATTAGACACTTAGGAAAGTTACCAATTTTATACTAACGCAACACAAACATAATCAACAAATGATTCCATGGGCATTAAATCAAATCATAGATATATTGTAGAGGTTTTACGAATTAATACAATATAGTTGCATCTACGAAAGATATTATTGTATAAAATCTTTTTACCTTGTCAATGAATTAATATAATAAAGTTGCATCTTTTTACCTTCACTGAATTTCTTTGTACATGAGATGTGAGAGAAAAATGATTCTGCAGATTTGATATTATTAGATAGATCAAGAAATTTTTGCAATTTTAGGTTAGGAAAATGGAATACGGTTCAGTTTGGATGGAAAAAGTACAAGGGTTTACGATTCTGAAAGAAAATGAAAACGCGATAGAATTTGGAAAACATAGCCGCGTAAATTGGAAAATGGGTATATAGGAACATGGTGGCTGGTGGAGAACGGTCGTGGAATTTGAGAGAGGTCGGTTCTTATGACCGCCGTAAGACATGAAATGTGACTTGTACCTTCCACCAAAGGGATTCTATATATTTTGCCTTTACATAACCAAAAAATTGACGACGGTTGGCTCTTACGGCCGCAAAAATCGTCGTAGAAATTTCATTTAAGTTATTATCTCAATTTCATTGAAATTAAGGGAAGGTGTGCCCTTAGATCGATAGTAGAACTCCTTAAACAAATTTATCTCTCCTTCTCTTTCACTCATTTTTATTGTAAATTGTGAATTCATTGATTGTGCAATCAACATATTGAGATAATTTTCTTATCAATAATATTTTAAACAATTTTTTGTTCAGTTGATTGTAATCTATAAAATTGCAATTGATTTTTCATATCAACAAAACCAAAGAAAAATCTGATTAAAATTGATTTCATACCAAGTGTTCGACAAATTGATTAAGTTAAGTTTTTGTTTAGCTCAGATTGACTCAGAAACCGTAAACCATGGATAAGACATGGATGTATTCCAATCGATTGTCGAAAGAGTACGAGAACAGGGTATCGGAATTCGTTAAGTTTGCTGTTGCGCACGCCGAAGACCCCGGTCGAATGACATGTCCTTGTTTGTGTTATTGTTATGGGAATCGGGTTGACGCGGTTCAGTTGGCATCGCATCTAATACGGTATGGAATTGATAGAAGTTATACATGTTGGAATATGCATGGTGAGAAAAGTGATGGGAATGATGAATCGGGGGATAATAGGACCTATGCTTCAACGACAATGGCACAGATACATACGATTATGATCGAGTTGAAGAGATTGCAGAAGCGCTTGAAGAAGATCTTAATGATTGTCCCAAAATGTTCGAGAGGTTGGTAAGCGATGCAGAGAAACCGTTGTATAATGGTTGTACAAAATTCACAAGATTGTCTGCGGTATTAAAGTTGTACAACTTAAAGGCGGGCAATGGATGGTCGGATAAAATTTTCACAGAGTTATTAGCCCTTATGAAAGATATGCTACCAGAGGATAATGTTCTCCCCAATCGAACGTATAAGGCCAAAAATATGTACTCTATTGGCATGAGCTATGACAAGATACATGCCTGTCCAAAAGATTGCGTTTTGTTTCGAAACGAGTATGCATCGTTAAATGAGTGTCCTAAATGCGGTGCCCCTCGATATAAGAAAAAGTTGTCTCCGGCAAAAGTCTTATGGTATTTTCCTATAATTCCGAGATTTAGACGGATGTATCGTAGTGAAACCGATTCAAGACATTTAACTTGGCATGCATATGAAAGAATTGTTGATGGAAAGTTTCGACATCCGGCAGATTCACCACAGTGGATGAAAATTGATAATGATTATCTTGAATTTGGAAAAGACGCAAGAAACCTTCGCTTGGCATTGTCTACTGATGGAATGAACCCACACGGTATTCAAAGTATCTCGCATAGCACATGGCCTGTAATTCTTATGATTTATAACCTACCTCCTTGGCTATGTATGAAGCGTAAGTACATGATGTTATCTATGTTAATTTCTGGGCCTAAACAACCAGGAAATGACATAGACGTATATTTGGAACCTTTAATCGAAGATTTTAAGTTTTTGTGGGAGAACGGTATGGAGGTTTATGATGGCTATAGGAAAGAAAGTTTCAACTTGAGGGCGATGTTGTTTGGAACAATTAACGATTTTCCAGCCTACGGAAATATATCCGGGTATAACATTAAAGGTGAAAAAGCGTGTCCTATCTGTGAAGATGGAACCGATACGATGCGATTGAAACTTTGTCAGAAGAATGTCTTTCTCGGTCATCGTAGATTCTTAAATTCTAAACAGCAATATCGTGGATGGAGAAAAGCGTTCAACAGAGATACCGAACAACGTAGAGCTCTGCCTGGATTGACAGGTGATCAATTATTTGAAAAGGTGAAAGATGTGAGTATTCAGTTTGGCAAGCCTTTTGCACATAAAGTTGTTACAGGTGGGTGGAAGAAGAGGTCGATTTTTTTTGAATTGCCATATTGGAAATCTTTGTACGTAAGACATTTTCTTGATGTTATGCATGTTGAAAAAAATGTATTTGACAGTGTTATTGGTACGTTACTCAATATAAAAGGGAAGTCAAAGGATGGTCTTAAAGCAAGGGAGGACATGGTAGAGATGGGAATAAGAACTGAATTGGGACCCGTGAAAAAAGGAACACGAACATATCTACCACCTGCTGTTTACACTCTATCCAGAAAGGAGAAAAAAATATTGTGTAAGTTCCTAAGTGAGGTTAAAGTTCCAGAAGGCTACTCATCAGATATTAGAAGACTTGTGTCTATGCAAGACCTCAAGTTAAAGAGTTTAAAGACGCATGATTGCCATGTTATAATGGAACATTTTCTACCGATAGGTATACGTTCTATTCTTCCAGAAAAAGTAAGAAGCGCAATAACTAAACTGTGTTTTTTCTTCAAGTCAATTTGCAGCAAGGTGATCGATCCTGAGATTTTACCAACATTGCAAAAAGAAATAGTTGTTACTTTGTGTGATCTTGAAATGTATTTCCCTCCCTCATTTTTTGACATAATGGTTCATCTTGTCGTTCATCTTGTCAAAGAGACACAACTGTGCGGACCAGCTTATATGAGGTACCTTTTCATGGGTCACAACAAGTGAGCCAGAAAATCGTTGGCGTACCACCCAAGAATAGGGTGCCCACTAGATTTTTCCCTCGATACCGGCAGTGTCTGGAAACAATAGTGGGAACAACAAATTTGATGGATGGTGGTATTCGTCAAATTGATATGGATCAAGGTATTTTTGGTTTTCCTTGCACAGAAATAATTGGACATGAGGACGTGGAACAGATTTTCCGTCATAAAGAATTGGGCGTCAGTATTATGCACGCATACATCCGGTAACCCCATCTTTATATTATGTAATTAGCTGAAATCTTTTTTAAACATTTTCAATGAATATACTCTAATATTAATTATGTTTCTATTTAAGGCTGTTATATGACAAATTGATGCGCGAGAATCAATTGTCAAACAGATTCCATTTTGTGTCTTCCTCCCGTGTCAGTGGAGCGACAATTGGTAGGGAACCGGATTCAGTAAGAGATCACTTAGTCGAAAGATTCATGGCAACTGGCAGTACAGAAAGCTTATATCTTTGGGCGTATAATACTATTCCTACAGGGTTAGATTTTCATTCTAAATTCATTTTAATATTTGTAATTTTTGCGTAGAATTTTTTTTTCTAAACTGTTGTTTTAATTTATAGACGTCACTGGTTGTTGGTTGCTATCGATCCAGTAAAAGAAGTGGTCTATTATCTGAATTCAGTTGACGGTGATTGGACCAATTATCCGGATATGAAGTTAATGATTGATACATAAGTGAGATTATTCTAAATATTTATGTGTATTTAAGTATTTAATTATTTCTGTGACATTGTTCTAAATATATATTTTTAATTTTGTTAGAGCGATACAAGTATTCTGGTGTCAAAGAGAAGCTCGGATACGACGGTCTAAAGCAAACAACATTAATTAGATCAAAGTGCAGGTATATTAATTTCCACTATTTTGATTATAATATTTACGCTATTTGATAAAACAATACAACTATATATTCTTATTTGTTTTTCTATGTAGTGTCCTCAACAACAAAATAGTATAGATTGCGGATACTTCGTTATGCGGTTTATCAAAGAAATCATTCAACTGAATCAAATAGAGATTCCAGTCACGGTATGAATTTGTAACTTAGAATTTGTTTTATTATTTCTCGGATATTCCATATAATTTTTTACTTTTAACTAAATCATGCATATTATATTTTCTTATGTAGTACTTCGATGAGTACAAATGTCCATATTACACGAAACTTCAGTTGGAAGAAACCAAAGAAGAGTTGTGTCAATATTTTATTGAGCAGAGAATAATATAAGGACTGGTTTAGTTGTTGTTAGAGTTGATTTTGTAATACTGACTTTGAGTTAGAATACAGATAACAATGGTTTATATATAATTTGAGATGCAAACATAATTTATGATTGATTTTGAGCAATGATAGTTTCTTGTTTATGGTTTCTTGTGTTATACTTGTGTACTAAAGTAGTTGATAGAATAAAATGAATTTAGTGAAAAGTTTTGAGTATTGGTTTTGTTATATTGAGTATTGGTTTTGACTCAGAAACCGTAAACCATGGATAAGACACGGTTGTATTCCAATCGATTGTCGAAAGAGTACGAGAACGGGGTATCGGAATTACAATGCATTACCGCTATTTATGAATTACAGGTTATGGCAAACAATGCAGGTATATGAATGATATAAATAATACCTTTAAAAAAAAACACCCTATGAAAGCGCTTTTTGGAGAAAAGCGCTTTCATAGGTAGACCTATGACAACTCTTTTCTCCAAAAAGCGCTTTCATAGGTAGACCTATGACAACGCTTTTCTCCAAAAAGCGCTTTCATAGGTAGACCTATGACAGCGCTTTTTCAAGAAAAAGCGCTGCTAAAAGACAACCTATGGAAGCTTTTTTCCAAAAAAAGCGCCACCAATGAAAGCGCTTTTTCATAAAAAAGCGCTGTCATAGGTCTACCTAAGAGAGCGCTTTTTTGAAAAAGCGCTTCCATAAGGGTACTTAAGAGAGCGCTTTTTAGAAAAAGCGCTGTCATAAGTAGACCTATGAGAGCGCTTTTCATTAAACAAAAAGCGCTGCTAAAACCTTTAGCAGCGCCACCTTAGAAAGCGCTTTTAAAGGCCAAAAAAAAGCGCTTTTAAAGGTCTTTTTTGGCGTAGTGAATAAATCAATATATACAAGCTATTTTATATATCAAACTTATAGGTTTTGTTTTGCAAAAGACGATTGTGTTTATTTCTCTTTTGACAAAGTTATATTTATAGTTAAGAGATTTTGCCTTATAATTGGAAAAATTAATATATTTAATAATTATCATTTTCTTAAGAGTTTTTAATTTATTTTTATTGATTTATAGTTTATTTTAATAAAATAAATGAAGTAATTTATAGTTTTTTTCCTCAACTTAATTCCAAGAATCTTAATTAAAATATTGAATTTAATTAAACTTATTTTGTTTATTATATAGAATTTTTAACTTTAAATTTAATATTTAATCGACTAGTTTATTATCAACAAATATAAAGTCATCTATTATATAGAATCCTAAATAATTTATAAATAGGTTTTAGAACTTTTTAAAAGAATTAAATGATTTTTATGTAAACTTAAATATGCAAATTATAAATCCTAAAAAATTTAAAAACATAATTATATGTTATTAACAAAATTTTTTATTAAATAATATTTAAAATCACTCAATTAAATGATTAAGAAATATTTAGAAATGACAAAATTCGACAATAGTAATTATAATATAAGTCTTAAAGAAAATCATCATAAAAATATAACATATTAATATTTATTTATTTATAATCTAACGATAATCAAGTTTTTAATAACACTGCCCAATAGGATAATTTATATATTCCTAAACCCTATAATAACAATGCATTGTGAGAATTCCCCTCATTGGCCCGCATTTCACTTTCACACATTGACAATATTAAGTATGTAATCATATATAAGATACATTGACAATATTAAGTATGTAACAATAAATAAAAGAAGTCATGATGAAAACCCTAGCCACATGTCATTCTTGGTAATAATTATGACCACATGTCATATTGGTAACAAACTCTATATTAAAATTATTAATAATAATAATAATAATAGTCAAAATAATAATAATAATAATAACAATAATAAAGATAATAATAATAATAATAATAATATTTGTTAGATCTTGTATTTGGAGTCCACTGCAAAACATAGACAACAAAACAATGTTTCAATTGTTTCAAAATGATGATTCAGGAACAATCATATATCCATAACCAAGACTTGAACCAATAACATCAATATTACCATTAACTATTTTAACCATTATGCCATTGTTTTTCTTAATGACTTCTTTGGTAATATATATTTAAATTTATATTCAGAATAATTCGGAAATTCTCCAACAATCCTCCACCATTTTCAGATAAAGATATCTTACGATTTGAACCATTACTTATAGTAAGCTAAGTTTTCACTCATCCACGAATAGATTGAGAGACAAGCTTTGAGCCAATTATTCATTAGAACAAGGGTGCATAACTCACACACGAAATCTCGGTACCATTGATCGGATTATGAATATTACACATAAATAAGGCCTTGTGTCTCATATCCTTTTCGTGAGAATTTAAGAGTCAAGTTATAACATCTCAAATTTTCATTCGAGACATGACTAAAAATTATCAAATACTTTTTTTAAACGAAAATAAAATGATTAAAAAATTCAATAAATTCCACTTCAATCTCCATTGCTAAGCGAAAAATCACAACACTTCTTATTTAATAAAAAACACTAATTAAATGATTCTAAAATGTAATGCAGTTGATTTAGTTCTACAAAATGATGTTAAAAAAAACCCTTTTTTTCCCCACGAGCACACGTCAAGCAGACATCAATCACTTTGAGAACTCCATATTTGTACCTAAGATGTTGTTGTAAGTTTCAGTAATCCATGTCAAAATAAAATAAAAAAACAGTTAAAAACTAGAGAAATACCAATACACATATAATGTCCAAGAGAATTACTAAAGGTACTGACCAAAATTATTAACAACAAAACTATCAGCTTAACACGGAATACACGTAAGATTTAATCATAACTATCAACAATCAATCACATATCGGTCATATGCAGAATATACATGCTCTTAAACTATATGATCCAGAAATAAACCGCCACACAGGCAAACACGCCAAAAAGGTAGACACGCTACAAAGGCAAACCCTTTACAAAGATACCACAGTTAATTTATCTCATGTCAATGAGGAAAATAACCCGCCACTAAGGCACTATACATAAACACATATGCCATGACATGCATGATGAAAAATGAAATAGAATCACCTGCTATTAAGACAAGCACTCATAGATTTATACCCGCCACTAGGACAACCACATAATACATGTAGTGTTTATTCCTTCTTATCTAAATAAAGATATATAACAATTTATTTAATTAATTGAAGAACTGATTCAATATACTACATTAATATAAATAAACTCTCATTTTATTTATTTAAATATAGCAACATTCATATTAGTAACTATTATGTAAATTCATTGCAATAGGTCTTTAACAAATTTATAGTTAGAGTAAGAATTTGTACATGGCTGAGTCATTATGAGACATTATACAACCATATATTTAACCTCATATACTTACGTACTAGTTGTTAACCAAACATTCACAACCATCTCTACATGGTTAAACATAGGTAACTAAAACGAATCAATCATAATGATAAGTAACTCTTGGCACTGTTTGGATTAGATATCAATGCTATTACTATTAACTTGACCGATATAAAACCCAAAGTAAATTTTTGTTGTAAATTATAGAATGATAACAAAACTAAAGTCAAATGCTTTCACCGATTCCAAATTTGTGTACAACCACACACACACACACACATATATATATATATATATATATATATATATATATATATATATATATATATATATATATATATATATATATATATATATATATATATATATATATATATATATATATATATATATATATATATATATATATATATATATATATATATATATATATATATACTTATCAAATAAATTCAATAACAAAAGAGTTACATACATATTATACTATAATTAACAGAGAAATGTCTTATGGTAACCAAAATAATATACATGATTAACCTAATAATTATTTATTACATAAACATTACATACATATGATTTTGAATATTTTGTTTCAATATCCACTCATTCCAGTATACTTCAAAATTCAACTTTTTGTATCTAATCCTTATAGTTTCACACATATTAATGCAACTTTACGATTTTAGATCAATGTACCTGAACAACAAATTAATTAAACAAAATAAAAGATTCATAATAATTTTGAATTTAAATTTTTGATTACTTAAATCTCCAAAAAATTAACATGTGTATAAATATTTAACCAAAATCTAACACAAGTTTGTATGATAACCTTCGATAAGTACTCTTTAAAAGATACCAGAATGAGACGAACAAGTTATTAATGATGGAGATTGAGAGCAAACACAAACATGAATATTTGATCGTAAAGTATAAATTTATTTTTGTTATGTGAAAAGTTTGTAATCGGAGTATGTGGATCTTTAAAAGTGAAGGTTGAGAGAAAGTAGGATATAAGATAATTCAATGATTGAATTAGGTCAATAAATAAAAAGAGACTATTAACTTATTTCAATTTTCTTTTATTTATTATTCTTCTTATTATTAATAATTATAAATATTAATAATAATGATTATTATTATTATTATTATTATTTGTGAGTAATCTAATTCTTTATATTTCCATGTTACTAAGACTAAGAGCAACCAATAAATCAAACACACCGTATTACTCCAATTCGTTTTTCTATAATTTTTCTTTTCCTAACCAACCACCAATGAATCAATATATACAAGCTATTTTATATATCAAACTTATAAGTTTTGTTTTGCAAAAGACAATTGTGTTTATTTCACTTTTGACAAAGTTATATTTATAGTTAAGAGATTTTGCCTTATAATTGGAAAAATTAATATATTTAATAATTATCATTTTCTTAAGAGTTTTTAATTTATTTTTATTGATTTATAGTTTATTTTAATAAACTAAATGAATTAATTTATAGTTTTTTCCTCAACTTAATTCCAAGAATCTTAATTAAAATATTGAATTTAATTAAACTTATTTTGTCTATTATATAGAATTTTTTTCTTTAAATTTAATATTTAATCTACTAGTTTATTATCAACGAATATAAAGTCGTCTATTATATAGAAGCCTAAATAATTTATAAATAGGTTTTTGAACTTTTTAAAAGAATTAAATGATTTTTATGTAAACTTAAATATGCAAATTATAAATCCTAAAAAATTTAAAAACATAATTATATGTTATTAACAAAAATTTCTATTAAATAATATTTAAAATCACTCAATTAAATAATTAAGAAATATTTAGAAATGACAAAATTTGACAATAGTAATTATAATATAAGTCTTAAAGAAAATCGTCATAAAAATATAACATATTAATATTTATTTATTTATAATCTAATGGTATTCAAGTTTTTAATAAAACTGCCCAATAGGATAATTTATATATTCCTAAACCCTATAATAACAATGCATTGTGAGAACTCTCCCTCATTGGCCCGCATTTCATTTTCACAAATTGACAACATTAAGTATGTTACCATATATTAGATACATTGACAATATTAAGTATGTAACAATAAATAAAATCTGTTAGCTAATGTTCAAGAAATATTTCTTTTGCATAGACAAATATGGTTCATTTCTACAACTTTAAAATATATGGAAAAAATATTACTACATTATAAGATTTTTCAAATGTCATCTATTTACCATAATTTTAAAAGAAGTCGTGATGACAACCATAGTCACATGTTATTTTTTGAAATAATTATGGCCACATGTCATTTTGGTAAAAAAACTCTATATTAAAATTAATAATAATAATAATAATAATAATAATAATAATAATAATAATATATTGTTAGATCTTGTATAGGAAGTCCATTGCAAAACATAGACAAGAACATAAAAACGGTACGATAAAAGTTGCATAAAATAAATTCCAGAGCATGTGTTTACACTACTGTTGTTTCGATTCACTCCCACAAATTTAGATAAATTAGATGCAAATGAGTTAACCAGGAAATACTCTTCAGGATATGCATTATGAGAATTCCCCTCATTGGCCCGCATTTCACTTTCACACATTGACAATATTAAGTATGTATGTAACAATAAATAAAATCTGTTAGGTAATATTCAAGAAATATTTTTTTTGCATAAATAAATATGGTGCATTTCTACAAGTTTATAAGGAAAAAAAAATTACTACATTATAAGATTTTGCAACTGTCATCTATTTATCATAAATTTAAAAGATGTCATGATGACAACCGTAGCCACATGTCATTTTTGGTAATAATTATGGCCACATGTCATATTGGTAACAAACTCTATGTTAAAATTAATAATAATAATAATAGTCAAAATAATAATAATAATAATAATAATAATGATAATAATAATAATAATAATAATAATAATAATAATAATAATAATAATAATAATTGTTAGATCTTGTATTTGGAGTTCACTGCAAAACATAGACAACAAAACAATGTTTCAATTGTTTCAAAATGATGATTCAGGAACAATCATATATCCATAACCAAGACTAGAATCAATAACATCAATATTACCATTAACTATTTTAACCATTATGCCATTGTTTTTCTTTATGACTTCTTTGGTAATATATATTTAAATTTATATTCAGAATAATTTGGAAATTCTCCAACAATCCTCCACCATTTTCAGATAAAGACATCTTACGATTTGAACCATTACTTATAGTAAGCTAAGTTTTCACTCATCCACGAATAGATTGAGAGACAAGCTTTGAGCAAATTATTCATTAGAACAAGGATGCATAACTCACACACGAAATCTCGGTACCATTGATCGGATTATGAATATTACACATAAATAAGGCCTTGTGTCTCATATCCTTTTCGTGAGAATTTAAGAGTCAAGTTGTAACATCTCAAATTTTCATTCGAGACCTGACTAAAAAATTATCAAATACTTTTTTTAAACGGAAATAAAATGATTAAAAAATTCAATAAATTCCACTTCAATCTGCATTCCTAAGCGGAAAATCACAACACTTCTTATTTAATAAAAAACACTAATTAAATGATTCTAAAATGTAATTCAATTGATTTAGTTCTACAAAATGATGTTAAAAAAAACCCTTCTTTCCCCACGAGCTCAAGTCAAGCAAACATCAATCACTTTGAGAACTCCATATTTGTACCTAAGATGTTGTTGTAAGTTTCAGTAATCCATGTCAAAATAAAATAAAAAACAGTTAAAAAATAGAGAAATACCAATACACATATCATGTCCAAGAGAATTACTAAACGTACTGACCAAAATTATTAACAACAAAACTATCAGCTTAACACGGAATACACGTAAGATTTAATCATAACTATCAACAATCAATCACATATCGGTCATATGCAGAATATGCATGCTCTTAAACTATATGATCAAGAAATAAACCGCCACACAGGAAAACACGCCAAAAAGGTAGACACGCTACAAAGGCAAACCCTTTACAAAGATACCACAGTTAATTTATCTCATGTCAATGAGGAAAATAACACGCCACTAAGGCACTATACATAAACACATATTCCATGACATCCATGATGAAAAATGAAATAGAATCACCTGCTATTAAGACAAGCACTCATAGATTTATACCCGCCACTAGGACAACCACATAATACATGTAGTATTTATTCCTTCTTATCTAAATAAAGATATATCACAATTTATTTAATTAATGGAAGAATTGATTCAATATACTACATTAATATAAATAAACTCTCATTTTATTTATTTAAATATAGCAACATTCATATTAGTAACTATTATGTCAATTCATTGCAATAGGTCTTTAACAAATTTATAGTCAAAGTAAGAATTTGTACATGGCTGAGTCATTATGAGACATTATACAACCATATATTTAACTTCATATACTTACTTACTAGTTGTTAACCAAACATTCACAACCATCTCAACATGGTTAAACATAGGTAGCTAAAACGAATCAAACACAATGATAGGCAACTCTTGGCACTGTTTGGATTAGATATCAATGCTATTACTGTTAACTTGACCGATATAAAACTCAAAGTAAATTTTTGTTGTAAATTATAGAATGATAACAAAACTAAAGTCAAATGCTTTCACCTATTCCAAATTTGTGTACAACCACACACACATATATATATATATATATATATATATATATATATATATATATATATATATATATATATATATATATATATATATATATATATATATATATATATATATATATATATATCAAATAAATTCAATAACAAAAGAGTTACATACATATTATACTATAATTAACAAAGAAATGTCTTATGGTAACCAAAATAATATACATGATTAATCTAATAATTATTTATTACATAAACATTACATACATATGATTTTGAATATTTTGTTTCAATATCCACTCATTCCAGTATACTTCAAAATTCAACTTTTTGTATCTAATCCTTATAGTTTCACACATATTAATGCAACTTTACGATTTTAGATCAATGTACCTGAACAACAAATTAATTAAACAAAATAAAAGATTCATAATAATTTTGAATTTAAATTTTTGATTACTTAAATCTCCAAAAAATTAACATGTGTATAAATATTTAACCAAAATCTAACACAAGTTTGTATGATAACCTTCGATAAGTACTCTTTAAAAGATACCAGAATGAGACGAACAAGTTATTAATGATGGAGATTGAGAGCAAACACAAACATGAATATTTGATCGTAAAGTATAAATTTATTTTTGTTATGTGAAAAGTTTGTAATCGGAGTATGTGGATCTTTAAAAGTGAAGGTTGAGAGAAAGTAGGATATAAGATAATTCAATGATTGAATTAGGTCAATAAATAAAAAGAGACTATTAACTTATTTCAATTTTCTTTTATTTATTATTCTTCTTATTATTAATAATTATAAATATTAATAATAATGATTATTATTATTATTATTATTATTTGTGAGTAATCTAATTCTTTATATTTCCATGTTACTAAGACTAAGAGCAACCAATAAATCAAACACACCGTATTACTCCAATTCGTTTTTCTATAATTTTTCTTTTCCTAACCAACCACCAATGAATCAATATATACAAGCTATTTTATATATCAAACTTATAAGTTTTGTTTTGCAAAAGACAATTGTGTTTATTTCACTTTTGACAAAGTTATATTTATAGTTAAGAGATTTTGCCTTATAATTGGAAAAATTAATATATTTAATAATTATCATTTTCTTAAGAGTTTTTAATTTATTTTTATTGATTTATAGTTTATTTTAATAAACTAAATGAATTAATTTATAGTTTTTTCCTCAACTTAATTCCAAGAATCTTAATTAAAATATTGAATTTAATTAAACTTATTTTGTCTATTATATAGAATTTTTTTCTTTAAATTTAATATTTAATCTACTAGTTTATTATCAACGAATATAAAGTCGTCTATTATATAGAAGCCTAAATAATTTATAAATAGGTTTTTGAACTTTTTAAAAGAATTAAATGATTTTTATGTAAACTTAAATATGCAAATTATAAATCCTAAAAAATTTAAAAACATAATTATATGTTATTAACAAAAATTTCTATTAAATAATATTTAAAATCACTCAATTAAATAATTAAGAAATATTTAGAAATGACAAAATTTGACAATAGTAATTATAATATAAGTCTTAAAGAAAATCGTCATAAAAATATAACATATTAATATTTATTTATTTATAATCTAATGGTATTCAAGTTTTTAATAAAACTGCCCAATAGGATAATTTATATATTCCTAAACCCTATAATAACAATGCATTGTGAGAACTCTCCCTCATTGGCCCGCATTTCATTTTCACAAATTGACAACATTAAGTATGTTACCATATATTAGATACATTGACAATATTAAGTATGTAACAATAAATAAAATCTGTTAGCTAATGTTCAAGAAATATTTCTTTTGCATAGACAAATATGGTTCATTTCTACAACTTTAAAATATATGGAAAAAATATTACTACATTATAAGATTTTTCAAATGTCATCTATTTACCATAATTTTAAAAGAAGTCGTGATGACAACCATAGTCACATGTTATTTTTTGAAATAATTATGGCCACATGTCATTTTGGTAAAAAAACTCTATATTAAAATTAATAATAATAATAATAATAATAATAATAATAATAATAATAATATATTGTTAGATCTTGTATAGGAAGTCCATTGCAAAACATAGACAAGAACATAAAAACGGTACGATAAAAGTTGCATAAAATAAATTCCAGAGCATGTGTTTACACTACTGTTGTTTCGATTCACTCCCACAAATTTAGATAAATTAGATGCAAATGAGTTAACCAGGAAATACTCTTCAGGATATGCATTATGAGAATTCCCCTCATTGGCCCGCATTTCACTTTCACACATTGACAATATTAAGTATGTATGTAACAATAAATAAAATCTGTTAGGTAATATTCAAGAAATATTTTTTTTGCATAAATAAATATGGTGCATTTCTACAAGTTTATAAGGAAAAAAAAATTACTACATTATAAGATTTTGCAACTGTCATCTATTTATCATAAATTTAAAAGATGTCATGATGACAACCGTAGCCACATGTCATTTTTGGTAATAATTATGGCCACATGTCATATTGGTAACAAACTCTATGTTAAAATTAATAATAATAATAATAGTCAAAATAATAATAATAATAATAATAATAATAATGATAATAATAATAATAATAATAATAATAATAATAATAATAATAATAATAATAATAATAATTGTTAGATCTTGTATTTGGAGTTCACTGCAAAACATAGACAACAAAACAATGTTTCAATTGTTTCAAAATGATGATTCAGGAACAATCATATATCCATAACCAAGACTAGAATCAATAACATCAATATTACCATTAACTATTTTAACCATTATGCCATTGTTTTTCTTTATGACTTCTTTGGTAATATATATTTAAATTTATATTCAGAATAATTTGGAAATTCTCCAACAATCCTCCACCATTTTCAGATAAAGACATCTTACGATTTGAACCATTACTTATAGTAAGCTAAGTTTTCACTCATCCACGAATAGATTGAGAGACAAGCTTTGAGCAAATTATTCATTAGAACAAGGATGCATAACTCACACACGAAATCTCGGTACCATTGATCGGATTATGAATATTACACATAAATAAGGCCTTGTGTCTCATATCCTTTTCGTGAGAATTTAAGAGTCAAGTTGTAACATCTCAAATTTTCATTCGAGACCTGACTAAAAAATTATCAAATACTTTTTTTAAACGGAAATAAAATGATTAAAAAATTCAATAAATTCCACTTCAATCTGCATTCCTAAGCGGAAAATCACAACACTTCTTATTTAATAAAAAACACTAATTAAATGATTCTAAAATGTAATTCAATTGATTTAGTTCTACAAAATGATGTTAAAAAAAACCCTTCTTTCCCCACGAGCTCAAGTCAAGCAAACATCAATCACTTTGAGAACTCCATATTTGTACCTAAGATGTTGTTGTAAGTTTCAGTAATCCATGTCAAAATAAAATAAAAAACAGTTAAAAAATAGAGAAATACCAATACACATATCATGTCCAAGAGAATTACTAAACGTACTGACCAAAATTATTAACAACAAAACTATCAGCTTAACACGGAATACACGTAAGATTTAATCATAACTATCAACAATCAATCACATATCGGTCATATGCAGAATATGCATGCTCTTAAACTATATGATCAAGAAATAAACCGCCACACAGGAAAACACGCCAAAAAGGTAGACACGCTACAAAGGCAAACCCTTTACAAAGATACCACAGTTAATTTATCTCATGTCAATGAGGAAAATAACACGCCACTAAGGCACTATACATAAACACATATTCCATGACATCCATGATGAAAAATGAAATAGAATCACCTGCTATTAAGACAAGCACTCATAGATTTATACCCGCCACTAGGACAACCACATAATACATGTAGTATTTATTCCTTCTTATCTAAATAAAGATATATCACAATTTATTTAATTAATGGAAGAATTGATTCAATATACTACATTAATATAAATAAACTCTCATTTTATTTATTTAAATATAGCAACATTCATATTAGTAACTATTATGTCAATTCATTGCAATAGGTCTTTAACAAATTTATAGTCAAAGTAAGAATTTGTACATGGCTGAGTCATTATGAGACATTATACAACCATATATTTAACTTCATATACTTACTTACTAGTTGTTAACCAAACATTCACAACCATCTCAACATGGTTAAACATAGGTAGCTAAAACGAATCAAACACAATGATAGGCAACTCTTGGCACTGTTTGGATTAGATATCAATGCTATTACTGTTAACTTGACCGATATAAAACTCAAAGTAAATTTTTGTTGTAAATTATAGAATGATAACAAAACTAAAGTCAAATGCTTTCACCTATTCCAAATTTGTGTACAACCACACACACATATATATATATATATATATATATATATATATATATATATATATATATATATATATATATATATATATATATATATATATATATATATATATATATATATATATATATCAAATAAATTCAATAACAAAAGAGTTACATACATATTATACTATAATTAACAAAGAAATGTCTTATGGTAACCAAAATAATATACATGATTAATCTAATAATTATTTATTACATAAACATTACATACATATGATTTTAAATATTTTGTTTCAATATCCACTCATTCCAGTATACTTCAATTTGAACTTTTTGTATCTAATCCTTATAGTTTCACACATATTAATGCAACTTTAGGATTTTAGATCAATGTACCTGAATAACAAATTAATTAAACAAAATAAAAGATTCATAATAATTTAGAATTTAAATTTTTGATTACTTAAATCTCCAAAAAATTAACATGTGTATAAATATTTAACCAAAATCTAACACAAGTTTGTATGAAAACCTTCGATAAGTACTCTTTAAAAGATACCAGAATGAGACGAACAAGTTATTAATGATGGAGATTGAGAGCAAACACAAACATGAATATTTGATCGTAAAGTATACATTTATTTTTGTTATGTGAAAAGTTTGTAATCGGAGTATGTGGATCTTTAAAAGTGAAGGTTGAGAGAAAGTATGATATAAAATAATTCAATGATTGAATTAGTCCAATAAATAAAAAGAGACTATTAACTTATTTTAATTTTCTTTTATTTATTATTCTTATTATTATTAATAATTATAAATATTAATAATAATAATAATAATTATTATTATTATTATTTGTGAGTAATCTAATTCTTTATATTTCCATGTTACTAAGACTAATAGCAACCAATAAATCAAACACACCGTATTACTCCAATTCGTTTTTCTATAATTTTTCTTTTCCTAACTAACCACCAATGAATCAATATATACAAGCTATTTTATATATCAAACTTATAGGTTTTGTTTTGCAAAAGACAATTGTGTTTATTTCTCTTTTGACAAAGTTATATTTATAGTTAAGAGATTTTGCCTTATAATTGGAAAAATTAATATATTTAATAATTATCATTTTCTTAAGAGTTTTTAATTTATTTTTATTGATTTATAGTTTATTTTAATAAAATAAATGAAGTAATTTATAGTTTTTGTCCTCAACTTAATTCCAAGAATCTTAATTAAAATATTGAATTTAATTAAACTTATTTTTTCTATTATATAGATTTTTTTTCTTTAAATTTAATATTTAATCGACTAGTTTATTATCAACAAATATAAAGTCGTCTATTATATAGAAGCCTAAATAATTTATAAATAGGTTTTTGAACTTTTTAAAAGAATTAAATGATTTTTATATAAACTTAAATATGCAAATTATAAATCCTAAAAAATTTAAAAACATAATTATATGTTATTAACAAAAATTTCTATTAAATAATATTTAAAACAATTAAATAATAAAGAAATATTTAGAAATGACAAAATTAGACAATATTAATTATAATATAAATCTTAAAGAAAATCATCATAAAAATATAACATATTAATATTTATTTATTTATAATCTAACGATATTCAAGTTTTTAATAACACTTCCCAATAGGATAATTTATATATTCCTAAACCCTATAATAACAATGAATTGTGAGAATTCCCCCTCATTGGCCCGCATTTCACTTTCACACATTGACAATATTAAATATGTAACCATATATAAGATACATTGACAATATTAAGTATGTAACAATAAATAAAATCTGTTAGGTAATATTCAAGAAATATTTCTTTTGCATAGACAAATATGGTTCATTTCTACAACTTTAAAATATATGGAAAAAATATTACTACATTATAAGATTTTGCAAATGTCATCTATTTACCATAATTTTAAAAGAAGTCGTTATGACAACCATAGTCACAAGTTATTTTTTGAAATAATTATGGCCACATGTCTTTTTGTTAAAAAAATCTATAGTAAAATTAATAATATTTAATAATAATAATAATAATAATTATAATAATAATATATTGTTAGATCTTGTATTGGAAGTCCATTGCAAAACATAGACAAGAACATAAAAACGGTACGATGAAAGTTGCATAAAATAAATTCCAGAGCATGTGTTTACACTACTGTTGTTTCGACTCACTCCCATAAATTTAGACAAATTAGATGCAAATGAGTTAACCAGGCAATACTCTTCAGGATACTTTAAAAACCTTAACATGAATCGCACATATAAATTAAGCATATCGATCAAAGATTCCTTAATTATTCTCGTACACTAGAAAAATCAAGAAATGACTTAGATATTGTTTTTGGTACTTGAAACATGGTTAATTTCGTATTTATTTTATGCCTAACAAGTATCTCTATTTATTTAAAAACTTGTACCAATTAATAAGGAGAAACAATGTTTCACTTGTTTCAAAACGATGATTCAGGAACAATCATATATCCATAACGGTTAAAACTAACACCAACTAGTGCGCTGGTTTGTTGGGTGCTTTCTCACCAACCTCAGAAAGTGCAATAACCAAGACTTGAACCAATAACATCAATATTACAATTAACTATTTTAACCATTATGCTATTGTTTTTCTTTATGACTTCTTTGTCAATATACATTTATATTTATATTCCGAATATTTTGGAAATTCTTCAACAATCCTCCACCATTTTCAAAATATATCTAAATTCATTATTTAAAAAATTGCATAGTTTCAGATAAAGATATATTACGGTTTGAATCATTACTTATAATAAGTAATGTTTTCACTCATCCCCGAATAGATTGGTAGACAAGCTTTGAACAAATTATTTATTAGAATAAGCATGCATAACTCACACATGAAATCTCGTTACCCTTGATCGGATTATCAATATGACAGATAAATAAGGCCTTGTGTCTCATATCCTTTTCATGAGAATTTAAGAGTCAAGCTCTAACATCTCATATTTTCATCCGAGACCTGACTAAAAAATTATCAAATAATTGTTTTAAACGGAAATAAAATGATTGAAAAATTTATAAATTTCACTTCAATCTGCATTGCTAAGCGGAAAATCACAGCACTTCTTATTCTATAAAAAACACTAATTAAATGATTCCAAAATGTAATGCAGTTTATTTAGTTCTACATAATGCTGTTAAAAAAACCCTTCTTTCCCCGCGAGCAAACATCAAGCAGACATCAATCACTTTGAGAATTCCATATTTGTACATAAGATGTTCTTGTAAGAGTTTGTTATCCATGTCAAAATAAACTAAACAAGAGTTAAAAATTAGAGAAATATCAATACACTTATCATGTCCAAGAGAATTTAATAAAGGTACTCACCAAAATTATTAACAACAAAACTATGAGCTTAACACGGAATACAAGTAAAATTTAATCACAATTATCAACAATCAATCACATGTCGGACATATACAGAATATGCATGCTCTTAAACTATATGATCTGAATATAAACGGCCATACAGGCAAACAAGCTACAAAGGCAAACATGCCACAAAGGCAAACCCTCCACAAAGACACCACACAGAATTTATCTCATGTCAATGAGGAAAATAACCTGTCACTAAAGCACTATAGAAAAATGTATATGTCATGACATGCATGATGAAAAATGAAATAGAATCACCCGCCATTAAGACAAACACTAATAGATTTATACCCGCCACTAAGACAACCACATAATACATGTAGTATTTATTCCTTCTTATCTATATACAATTATCATACACTCCAAATTCAATCAACTTGTAAATATTCTGCAAGTACAAGTTAATGAACGGTTATACGTTATTTTGTACCCAAAAAAAGTTTATAATTGTATTTTATAACTTTTTTTAATAAAATAAATCAACAAGTTTATTTATTTTTTTCTTTCAATATATAATTTAATCAACTAATTTACCCATTATCAACAAATATAAATTCGTCAATTATATAGAATTTTTTTCTTCCAATATACAATTTAATCGACTAATTTACCCATTATCAACAAATATAAAGTCGTCCATTATATAGAATTTTTTTCTTTCAATATAAAATTTAATCGACTAATTTGTAAATAGATTTTTGAGCTCTTTTAAAAGAATTTAAATAATTTTTATTGAAACTTAAATATGCAAATTACAACTCTTAAAAATTTAAAAACATAATTATATGTTATTGACAAAAATTTCTATTAAATACTATTTAAAATCACTCAATTAAATAATTAAGAAATAATTAGAAATGACAAAGTTTGACAATAATAATTATAATATAAATCTTAAATAAAGTCATCATAAAAATAAAATATATAAATATTTATTTATTTATAATCTAAAGATGTTCAATTTTTCAATCAGACAGCCCAATAGAATAATTTTATATATTCCTAAACCCTATAATAATAATGCGTTATGAGAATTCTCCCTCATCAGCCAGCACCTACTTTCACACATTGACAATATTAAGTATGTAACAATATATAAGATACATTGACAATATTAAGTATGTAACAATAAATAAGATCTGTTAGGTAATATTTCAGAAATGTTTTTTTCTTGCATAAAACAAAAATGGTGCATTTCTACAACTTCAAAATATAAGGAAAAAAATATTACTACATTATAAGATTTTGCAATTGTCATCTATTTATCATAAATTTAAAAGAAGTCATGATGACAATCAAAGCCACATGTCATTTTTGGTAATAATTATGGCCATATGTCATATTGGTAACAAACTCTATATTAAAATTAATAATAATAATAATAATAATAGTCAAAATAATAATAATAATAATATCAATAATAATAATAATAATAATAATATTTGTTAGATCTTGTATTTGGAGTCCACTGCAAAACATAGACAACAAAACAATGTTTCAATTGTTTCAAAATGATTATTCAGGAACAATCATATATCCATAACCAAGACTTGAACCAATAACATCAATATTACCATTAACTATTTTAACCATTATGCCATTGTTTTTCTTTATGACTTCTTTGGTAATATATATTTAAATTTATATTCAGAATAATTTGGAAATTCTCCAGCAATCCTCAACCATTTTCAGACAAATATTTCTTACGATTTGAACCATTACTTATAGTAAGCTAAGTTTTCACTCATCCACGAATAGATTGGGAGACATTCTTTGAACCAATTATTCATTAGAACAAGGGCGCATAACCCACACACGAAATCTCGGTACCATTGATCGGATTATGAATATTACACATAAATAAGGCATTGTGTCTCATATCCTTTTCGTGAGAATTTAAGAGTCAAGTTGTAACATCTCAAATTTTCATTGGAGACCTGATTAAAAAATTATCAAATACTTTTTTTAAACGGAAATAAAATGATTAAAAAATTCAATAAATTCCACTTCAATCTGCATTCCTAAGCGGAAAATCACAACACTTCTTATTCAATAAAAACACTAATTAAATGATTCTAAAATGTAATGTAGTTGATTTAGTTCTACATAATGATGTTAAAAAAAACACTTTTTTCCCCACGAGCACACGTCAAGCAGACATCAATCACTTTGAGAACTCCATATTTGTACCTAAGATGTTGTTGTAAGATTCAGTAATCCATGTCAAAATAAAATAAAAAACAGTTAAAAAATAGAGAAATACCAATACACATATCATGTCCAAGAGAATTACTAAAGGTACTGACCAAAATTATTAACAACAAAACTATCAGCTTAACACGGAATACACGTAAGATTTAATCATAACTATCAACAATCAATCACATATCGGTCATATATAGAATATGCATGCTCTTAAACTATATGATCCAGATATAAACCGCCACACAGGCAAACACGCCACAAAGGTAAACACGCTATAAAGGCAAACCCTTTACAAAGATACCACAGTTAATTTATCTCATGTGAATGAGGAAAATAACCCGCCACTAAGGCACTATACATAAACACATATGCCATGACATGCATGATAAAAAATGAAATAGAATCACCTGCTATTAAGACAAGCACTCATAGATTTATACCCGCCACTAGGACAACCACATAATACATGTAGTGTTTATTCCTTCTTATCTAAATAAAGATATATCACCATTTATTTAATTAATTGAAGAATTGATTCAATATACTACATTAATAAAAATAAACTCTCATTTTATTTATTTAAATATAGCAATATTCATATTAGTAACTATTATGTCAATTCATTGCAATAGGTCTTTAACAAATTTATAGTCAGAGTAAGAATTTGTACATGGCTGAGTCATTATGAGACATTATACAACCATATATTTAACTTCATATACTTACTTACTAGTTGTTAACCAAACATTCACAACCATCTCTACATGGTTAAACATAGGTAGCTAAAACGAATCAAACACAATGATAGGCAACTCTTGGCACTGTTTGGATTAGATATCAATGCTATTACTGTTAACTTGACCGATATAAAACCCAAAGTAAATATTTGTTGTAAATTATAGAATGATAACAAAACTAAAGTCAAATGCTTTCACCGATTCCAAATTTGTGTACAACCCCACACACACATATATATATATATATATATATATATATATATATATATATATATATATATATATATATATATATATATATATATATATATATATATATATATATATATATATATATATATATATATATATATATATATATATATATATATATATATATATATATATATATATATATATATACTTATCAAATAAATTCAATAACAAAAGAGTTACATACATATTATACTATAATTAACAGAGAAATGTCTTATGGTAACCAAAATAATATACATGATTAATCTAATAATTATTTATTACATAAACATTACATACATATGATGTTAAATATTTTGTTTCAATATCCACTCATTCTAGTATACTTCAATTTCAACTTTTTGTATCTAATCCTTATAGTTTCAAACATATTAATGCAACTTTATGGTTTTAGATCAATGTACCTGAACAACAAATTAATTAAACAAAATAAAAGATTCATAATAATTTTGAATTTAAATTTTTTATTACTTAAATCTCCAAAAAATTAACATGTGTATAAATATTTAACCAAAATCTAACACAAGTTTGCATGAAAACCTTCGATAACTACTCTTTAAAAGATACCAGAATGAGACGAACAAGTTATTAAGGATGGAGATTGAGAGCAAACACAAACATGAATATTTGGTCGTAAAGTATAAATTTATTTTTGTTATGTGAAAAGTTTGTAATCGGAGTATGTGGATCTTTAAAAGTGAAGGTTTAGAGAAAGTAGGACATAAAATAATTCAATAATTGAATTAGTCCAATAAATAAAAAGAGACTATTAACTTATTTTAATTTTCTTTTATTTATTATTCTTATTATTATTAATAATTATAAATATTAATAATAATAATAATTATTATTATTATTATTATTTGTGAGTAATCTAATTCTTTATATTTTCATGTTACTAAGACTAAGAGCAACCAATAAATCAAACACACTGTATTACTCCAATTCGTTTTTCTATAATTTTTCTTTTCCTAACCAACCACCAATGAATCAATATATACAAGTTATTTTATATATCAAACTTATAGGTTTTGTTTTGCAAAAGACAATTGTGTTTATTTCTCTTTTGACAAAGTTATATTTATAGTTAAGAGATTTTGCCTTATAATTGGAAAATTTAATATATTTAATAATTATCATTTTCTTAAGAGTTTTTAATTTATTTTTATTGATTTATAGTTTATTTTAATAAAATAAATGAAGTAATTTATAGTTTTTTTCCTCAACTTAATTCCAAGAATCTTAATTAAAATATTGAATTTAATTAAACTTATTTTGTCTATTATATAGAATTTTTTTCTTTGAATTTAATATTTAATCGACTAGTTTATTATCAACAAATATAAAGTCGTCTATTATATAGAAGCCTAAATAATTTATAAATAGGTTTTTGAACTTTTTAAAAGAATTAAATGATTTTTATGTAAACTTAAATATGCAAATTATAAATCCTAAAAATTTTAAAAACATAATTATATATTATTAACAAAAATTTCTATTAAATAATATTTAAAATCACTCAATTAAATGATTAAGAAATATTTAGAAATGACAAAATTCGACAATAGTAATTATAATATAAGTCTTAAAGAAAATCATCATAAAAATATAACATATTAATATTTATTTATTTATAATCTAACGATATTCAAGTTTTTAATAACACTGCCCAATAGGATAATTTATATATTCCTAAACCCTATAATAACAATGCATTGTGAGAATTCCCCTCATTGGCCCGCATTTCACTTTCACACATCGACAATATTAATTATGTAACCATATATAAGATACATTGACAATATTAAGTATGTAACAATAAATAAAATCTGTTAGGTAATATTCAAGAAATATTTTTTTTGCATAAATAAATATGGTGCATTTCTACATCTTTATAAGGAAAAAAATATTACTACATTATAAGATTTTGCAATTGTCATCTATTTATCATAAATTTAAAAGAAGTCATGATGACAACCGTAGCCACATGTCATTTTTGGTAATAATTATGGTCACATGTCATATTGGTAACAAACTCTATATTAAAATTAATAATGATAATAATAGTCAAAATAATAATAATAATAATAATGATAATAATAATCATAATAATAATATTTGTTAGATCTTGTATTTGGAGTCCACTGCAAAACATAGACAACAAAACAATGTTTCAATTGTTTCAAAATGATGATTCAGGAACAATCATATATCTATAACCAAGACTTGAACCAATAACATCAATATTACCATTAACTATTTTAACCATTATGCCATTGTTTTTCTTTATGACTTCTTTGGTAATATATATTTGAATTTATATTCAGAATAATTTGGAAATTCTCCAACAATCCTCCACCATTTTCAGATAAAGATATCTTACAATTTGAACCATTACTTATAGTAAGCTAAGTTTTCACTCATCCATGAATAGATTGAGAGACAAGCTTTGAGCAAATTATTCATTAGAACAAGGGTGCATAACTCACACACGAAATCTCGGTACCATTGATCGGATTATGAATATTACACATAAATAAGGCCTTGTGCCTCATATCCTTTTCGTGAGAATTTAAGAGTCAAGTTGTAACATCTCAAATTTTCATTCGAGACCAGACTAAAAATTATCAAATATTTTTTTTAAACGGAAATAAAATGATTAAAAAATTCAATAAATTCCACTTCAATCTGCATTCCTAAGCGGAAAATCACAACACTTCTTATATAATAAAAAATACTAATTAAATGATTCTAAAATGTAATGCAGTTGATTTAGTTCTACAAAATGATGTTAAAAAAAACCCTTCTTTCCCCACGAGCACACGTCAAGCAGACATCAATCACTTTGAGAACTCCATATTTGTACCTAACATGTTGTTGTAAGTTTCAGTAATCCATGTCAAAATAAAATAAAAAACAGTTAAAAAATAGTGAAATACCAATACACATATCATGTCCAAGAGAATTACTAAAGGTACTGACAAAAATTATTAACAATAAAACTATCAGCTTAACACAGAATACACGTAAGATTTAATCATAACTATCAACAATCAATCACATATCGGTCATATGCAGAACATGCATGCTCTTAAACTATATGATCCAGAAATAAACCGCCACACAGGCAAACATGCCAAAAAGGTAGACACGCTACAAAGGCAAACCCTTTACAAAGATACCACAGTTAATTTATCTCATGTGAATGAGGAAAATAACCCGCCACTAAGGCACTATACATAAACACATATGCCATGACATGCATGATAAAAAATGAAATAGAATCACCTGCTATTAAGACAAGCACTCATAGATTTATACCCGCCACTAGGACAACCACATATACATGTAGTGTTTATTCCTTCTTATCTAAATAAAGATATATCACCATTTATTTAATTAATTGAAGAATTGATTCAATATACTACATTAATAAAAATTAAACTCTCATTTTATTTATTTAAATATAGCAATATTCATATTAGTAACTATTATGTCAATTCATTGCAATAGGTCTTTAAACAAATTTATAGTCAGAGTAAGAATTTGTACATGGCTGAGTCATTATGAGACATTATACAACCATATATTTAACTTCATATACTTACTTACTAGTTGTTAACCAAACATTCACAACCATCTCTACATGGTTAAACATAGGTAGCTAAAACGAATCAAACACAATGATAGGCAACTCTTGGCACTGTTTGGATTAGAT
>CATIWC010000845.1:248859-375327 GCA_948472305.1 Vicia faba | reverse complement strand
TTTCACCAAGAAACTAAGTTAAAAGATTATTAGTTAATGACACATATTTCATATAAATTGCTAATAATAATTAAAATTATATAATGAAGCCTGATAGTATGTTTATTCTCCATATTCATACTGTATTATGGTATAATAGATATAAACATTTTCAGTATTTTTCTTCTTCTCCATCACCAAATTTTAAGTTACTTCTTCACCAAGAAACTAAGTCAAAAGACTATTAATTAATGGCACATATTTCATATACATTGGTTATAATTCAAATTATATAATGAGGCTCGATAGTATATTTATTCACGATATCCATATTGTATTATGGTATAATAGATGTAAATAATTTCAATATTTTTCTTCTTCTGCATCACCAAGTTTTAGGTTACTTCTTCACCAAGAAACTAAGTTAAAAGACTATTAATTAATGACACATATTTCATATAAATTGGTAATAATTAAAATTATATAATGAGGTCCGATAGTATATTTATTCACCATATTCATATTGTATTATTGTATAATAGATGTAAACAATTTCAGTATTTTCTTCTTCTCCATCACCAAATTTTAGGTTAATTCATCTCTAAGAAACTAAGTTAAAAGACAATTACTTAATGACACATATTCCATATACATTTGAAATAATTCATATTATATAATGAGGCCTGATGGTATATTTATTCACGATATTCATATTGTATAATGGTATAATAGATGTAATTACTTAATGAAACATATTCCATATATATTTGAAATAATTCAAATTATTTAATGAGTCTCGATAGTATATTTATTCACCATATTCATATTGTATTATGGTATAATAGATGTAAACAATTTCAGTATTTTCTTCTTCTCCATCACCAAATTTTAGGCTACTTCATCACTAAGAAACTAAGTTAAAAGACTATTAATTGATGACACATATTCCATACACATTAGAAATAATTTAAATTATATAATGAGTCTCGATAGTATATTTATTCACCATATTCATATTCTATTATGGTATAATAAATGTAAACAATTTCAATATTTTTCTTCTTCTCCATCACCAAATTATAGGTTACTTTTTCACCAAGAAACTATGTTAAAAGGCTATTCATTAATGGCACGTATTCCATATACATTGGTAATAACTCAAATTATATAATGAGGCTCGATAGTATATTTATTCACCATATTCATATTCTATTATGGTATAATAGATGTAAACATTTTCAATATTTTTCTTCTTCTCCATCACCAAATTTTAGGTTATTTATCACTAAGAAACTAAGTTAAAAGACTATTACTTAATGAAACATATTCCATATACATTTGAAATAATTCAAATTATTTAATGAGTCTCGATAGTATATTTATTCACCATATTCATATTGTATTATGCTATAATAAATGTAAATAATTTCAGTATTTTCTTCTTCTCCATAACCAAATTTTAGGTTACTTCATCACTAAGAAACTAAGTTAACAGACTATTAATTTATGACACATATTCCATACACATTAGAAATAATTTAAATTATATAATGAGTCTCGATAGTATATTTATTTACCATATTCATATTGTATTATGGTCTAATAGATGTAAACAATTTCAATATTTTTCTTCTTCTCCATCACCAAATTTTAGGTTACTTCATCACTAAGAAACTAAGTTAAAAGACTATTCCTTAATGAAACATATTCCATATACATTTGAAATAATTCAAATTATTTAATGAGTCTCGATAGTATATTTATTCATCATATTCATATTGTATAATGGTATAATAGATGTAAACAATTTCAATATTTTCTTCTTCTCCATCACCAAATTTTAGGTTACTTCATCACTAAGAAACTAAGTTAAAAGACTATTAATTGATGACACATATTCCATACACATTAGAAATAATTTAAATTATATAATGAGTCTCGATAGTATATTTATTTACCATATTCATATTGTATTATGGTATAATAGATGTAAACAATTTCAATATTTTTCTTCTTCTTCATCACCAAATTTTAGGTTACTTCATCACTAAGAAACTAAGTAAAAAGACTATTACTTAATGACACATATTCCATATACATTTGTCATAATTCAAATTATATAATGAGTCTCGATAGTATATTTATTCACCATATTCATATTGTATTATGGTATAATAGATGTAAATAATTTCAGTATTTTTCTTCTTCTCCATCACCTAATTTTAGGTTACTTTATCACTAAGAAACTAAGTTAAAAGACTATTACTTAATGACACATATTCCATATACATTAGAAATAATTCAAATTATGTAATGAGTCTCGATAGTATATTTATTAACCATATTCATATTGTATTATGGTATAATAGATGTAAACAATTTCAGTATTTTCTTCTTCTCCATCACCAAATTTTAGGTTACTTCATCACTAAGAAAGTAAGTTAAAAGACTATTAATTAATGACACATATTCCATACACATTAGAAATAATTTAAATTATATAATGAGTCTCGATAGTATATTTATTTACCATATTCATATTGTATTATGGTATAATAGATGTAAACAATTTCAATATTTTTCTTCTTCTCCATCACCAAATTTTAGGTTACTTCGTCACTAAGAAACTAAGTTAAAAGACTATTACTTAATGACACATATTCCATATACATTTCAAATAATTCAAATTATTTAATGAGTCTCGATAGTATATTTATTCATCATATTCATATTGTATAATGGTATAATAGATGTAAACAATTTCAATATTTTCTTCTTCTCCATCACCAAATTTTAGGTTACTTCATCACTAAGAAACTAAGTTAAAAGACTATTAATTGATGACACATATTCCATACACATTAGAAATAATTTAAATTATATAATGAGTCTCGATAGTATATTTATTTACCATATTCATATTGTATTATGGTATAATAGATGTAAACAATTTCAATATTTTTCTTCTTCTTCATCACCAAATTTTAGGTTACTTCATCACTAAGAAACTAAGTTAAAAGACTATTACTTAATGACACATATTCCATATACATTTGTCATAATTCAAATTATATAATGAGTCTCGATAGTATATTTATTCACCATATTCATATTGTATTATGGTATAATAGATGTAAATAATTTCAGTATTTTTCTTCTTCTCCATCACCTAATTTTAGGTTACTTTATCACTAAGAAACTAAGTTAAAAGACTATTACTTAATGACACATATTCCATATACATTAGAAATAATTCAAATTATGTAATGAGTCTCGATAGTATATTTATTAACCATATTCATATTGTATTATGGTATAATAGATGTAAACAATTTCAGTATTTTCTTCTTCTCCATCACCAAATTTTAGGTTACTTCATCACTAAGAAACTAAGTTAAAAGACTATTAATTAATGACACATATTCCATACACATTAGAAATAATTTAAATTATATAATGAGTCTCGATAGTATATTTATTTACCATATTCATATTGTATTATGGTATAATAGATGTAAACAATTTCAATATTTTTCTTCTTCTCCATCACCAAATTTTAGGTTACTTCGTCACTAAGAAACTAAGTTAAAAGACTATTACTTAATGACACATATTCCATATACATTTCAAATAATTCAAATTATTTAATGAGTCTCGATAGTATATTTATTCACCATATTCATATTGTATTATAGTATAATAGATGTAAACAATTTCAATATTTTTCTTTTTCTCCATCACCAAATTTTTGGTTACTTCATCACTAAGAAACTAAGTTAAAAGACTACTAATTGATGACAAATATTCCATACACATTAGAAATAATTTAAATTATATAATGAGTCTCGATAGTATATTATTTACCATATTCATATTGTATTATGGTATAATAGATGTAAACAATTTCAATATTTTTCTTCTTCTCCATCACCAAATTTTAGGTTACTTCATCACTAAGAATCTAAGTTAAAAGACTATTACTTAATGACACATATTCCATATACATTTGAAATAATTCAAATTATATAATGAGTCTCGATAGTATATTTATTCACCATATTCATATTGTATTATGGTATAATAGATGTAAATAATTTCAGTATTTTTCTTCTTCTTCATCACCAAATTTTAGGTTACTTCATCACTAAGAAACTAAGTTAAAAGACTATTACTTAATGACACATATTCCATATACATTAGAAATAATTCAAATTATGTAATGAGTCTCGATCGTATATTTATTAACCATATTCATATTGTATTATGGTATAATAGATGTAAACAATTTCAGTATTTTCTTCTTCTCCATCACTAAATTTTAGGTTACTTCATCACTAAGAAACTAAGTTAAAAGACTATTAATTGATGACACATGTTCCATATACATTAGAAATAATTTAAATTATATAATGAGTCTCGATAGTATATTTATTTACCATATTCATATTGTATTATGGTATAATAGATGTAAACAATTTCAATATTTTTCTTCTTCTCCATCACCAAATTTTAGGTTACTTCATCACTAAGAAACTAAGTTAAAAGACTATTACTTAATGACACATATTCCATATACATTAGAAATAATTCAAATTATATAATGAGTCTCGATAGTATATTTATTCAGCATATTCATATTGTATTATGGTATAATAGATGTAAACAATTTCAGTATTTTCTTCTTCTCCATCACCAAATTTTAGGTTACTTCATCACTAAGAAACTAAGTTAAAAGACTATTAATTGATGACACATATTCTATACACATTAGAAATAATTCAAATTATATAATGAGTCTCGATAGTATATTTATTTACCATATTCATATTGTATTATGGTATAATAGATGTAAATAATTTCAGTATTTATCTTCTTCTCCATCACCAAATTTTAGGTTACTTCTTCACCAAGAAACTAAGTTAAAAGACTATTAATTAATGACACGTATTCCATATACATTGGTAATAACTCAAATTATATAATGAGGTCCGATAGTATATTTATTCACCATATTCATAATCTAGTATGGTATAATAGATGTAACCAATTTTAATATTTTTCTTCTTCCCCATCACCAAATTTTAACTTACTTCATCACTAAGATACTAAGTTAAAAGACTTTTACTTAATGACACATATTCCATATACATTTGAAATAATTCAAATTATTTAATGAATCTCGATAGTATATTTATTCAGCATATTCATATTGTATTATGGTATAATAGATGTAAACAATTTCAGTATTTTCTTCTTCTCCATCACCAAATTTTAGGTTTACTTCATCACTAAGAAACTAAGTTATAAGACTATTAATTGATGACACATATTCCATACACATTAGAAATAATTTAAATTATATAATGAGTCTCGATAGTATATTTATTTACCATATTCATATTGTATTATGGTATAATAGATGTAAACAATTTCAATATTTTTCTTCTTCTTCATCACCAAATTTTAGGTTACTTCATCACTAAGAAACTAAGTTAAAAGACTATTACTTAATGACACATATTCCATATACATTTTCAATAATTCAAATTATATAATGAGTCTCGATAGTATATTTATTAACCATATTCATATTGTATTATGGTATAATAGATGTAAACAATTTCAGTATTTTCTTCTTCTCCATCACTAAATTTTAGGTTACTTCATCACTAAGAAACTAAGTTAAAAGACTATTAATTGATGACACATGTTCCATATACATTAGAAATAATTTAAATTATATAATGAGTCTCGATAGTATATTTATTTACCATATTCATATTGTATTATGGTATAATAGATGTAAACAATTTCAATATTTTTCTTCTTCTCCATCACCAAATTTTAGGTTACTTCATCACTAAGAAACTAAGTTAAAAGACTATTACTTAATGACACATATTCCATATACATTAGAAATAATTCAAATTATATAATGAGTCTCGATAGTATATTTATTCAGCATATTCATATTGTATTATGGTATAATAGATGTAAACAATTTCAGTATTTTCTTCTTCTCCATCACCAAATTTTAGGTTACTTCATCACTAAGAAACTAAGTTAAAAGACTATTAATTGATGACACATATTCTATACACATTAGAAATAATTCAAATTATATAATGAGTCTCGATAGTATATTTATTTACCATATTCATATTGTATTATGGTATAATAGATGTAAATAATTTCAGTATTTATCTTCTTCTCCATCACCAAATTTTAGGTTACTTCTTCACCAAGAAACTAAGTTAAAAGACTATTAATTAATGACACGTATTCCATATACATTGGTAATAACTCAAATTATATAATGAGGCCCGATAGTATATTTATTCACCATATTCATAATCTAGTATGGTATAATAGATGTAACCAATTTTAATATTTTTCTTCTTCCCCATCACCAAATTTTAGCTTACTTCATCACTAAGATACTAAGTTAAAAGACTTTTACTTAATGACACATATTCCATATACATTTGAAATAATTCAAATTATTTAATGAATCTCGATAGTATATTTATTCAGCATATTCATATTGTATTATGGTATAATAGATGTAAACAATTTCAGTATTTTCTTCTTCTCCATCACCAAATTTTAGGTTTACTTCATCACTAAGAAACTAAGTTATAAGACTATTAATTGATGACACATATTCCATACACATTAGAAATAATTTAAATTATATAATGAGTCTCGATAGTATATTTATTTACCATATTCATATTGTATTATGGTATAATAGATGTAAACAATTTCAATATTTTTCTTCTTCTTCATCACCAAATTTTAGGTTACTTCATCACTAAGAAACTAAGTTAAAAGACTATTACTTAATGACACATATTCCATATACATTTTCAATAATTCAAATTATATAATGAGTCTCGATAGTATATTTATTCACCATATTCATATTGTATTATGGTATAATAGATGTAAATAATTTCAGTATTTTTCTTCTTCCCCATCACCAAATTTTAGGTTACTTCATCACTAAGAAACTAAGTTAAAAGACTATTACTTAATGACACATATTCCATATACATTAGAAATAATTCAAATTATGTAATGAGTCTCGATAGTATATTTATTAACCATATTCATATTGTATTATGGTATAATAGATGTAAACAATTTCAGTATTTTCTTCTTCTCCATCACCAAATTTTAGGTTACTTCATCACTAAGAAACTAAGTTAAAAGACTATTAATTGATGACACATATTCCATACACATTAGAAATAATTTAAATTATATAATGAGTCTCGGTAGTATATTTATTTACCATATTCATATTGTATTATGGTATAATAGATGTAAACAATTACAATATTTTTCTTCTTCTCCATCACCAAATTTTAGGTTACTTCATCACTAAGAAACTAAGTTAAAAGACTATTACTTAATGACACATATTCCATATACATTAGAAATAATTCAAATTATATAATGAGTCTCGATAGTATATTTATTCAGCATATTCATATTGTATTATGGTATAATAGATGTAAACAATTTCAGTATTTTCTTCTTCTCCATCACCAAATTTTAGGTTACTTCATCACTAAGAAACTAAGTTAAAAGACTATTAATTGATGACACATATTCTATACACATTAGAAATAATTCAAATTATATAATGAGTCTCGATAGTATATTTATTTACCATATTCATATTGTATTATGGTATAATAGATGTAAATAATATCAGTATTTATCTTCTTCTCCATCACCAAATTTTAGGTTACTTCTTCACCAAGAAACTAAGTTAAAAGACTATTAATTAATTACACGTATTCCATATACATTGGTAATAACTCAAATTATATAATGAGGCCCGATAGTATATTTATTCACCATATTCATAACCTAGTATGGTATAATAGATGTAACCAATTTTAATATTTTTCTTCTTCCCCATCACCAAATTTTAGCTTACTTCATCACTAAGATACTAAGTTAAAAGACTTTTACTTAATGACACATATTCCATATACATTTGAAATAATTCAAATTATTTAATGAATCTCGATAGTATATTTATTCAGCATATTCATATTGTATTATGGTATAATAGATGTAAACAATTTCAGTATTTTCTTCTTCTCCATCACCAAATTTTAGGTTTACTTCATCACTAAGAAACTAAGTTATAAGACTATTAATTGATGACACATATTCCATACACATTAGAAATAATTTAAATTATATAATGAGTCTCGATAGTATATTTATTTACCATATTCATATTGTATTATGATATAATAGATGTAAAATGTTTCAATTTTTTTCTTCTTCTTCATCACCAAATTTTAGGTTACTTCATCACTAAGAAACTAAGTTAAAAGACTATTACTTAATCACACATATTCCATATACATTTGCAATAATTCAAATTATATAATGAGTCTCGATAGTATATTTATTCACCATATTCATATTGTATTATGGTATAATAGATGTAAATAATTTCAGTATTTTTCTTCTTCCCCATCACCAAATTTTAGGTTACTTCATCACTAAGAAACTAAGTTAAAAGACTATTACTTAATGACACATATTCCATATACATTTGAAATAATTCAAATTATATAATGAGTCTCGATAGTATATTTATTCACCATATTCATATTGTATTATGGTATAATAGATGTAAATAATTTCAGTATTTTTCTTCTTCTCCATCACCAAATTTTAGGTTACTTCATCACTAAGAAACTAAGTTAAAAGACTATTAATTGATGACACATATTCCATACACATTAGAAATAATTTAAATTATATAATGAGTCTCGGTAGTATATTTATTTACCATATTCATATTGTATTATGGTATAATAGATGTAAATAATTTCAATATTTTTCTTCTTCTCCATCACCAAATTTTAGGTTACTTCGTCACTAAGAAACTAAGTTAAAAGACTATTACTTAATGACACAAATTCCATATACATTTCAAATAATTCAAATTATTTAATGAGTCTCGATAGTATATTTATTCATCATATTCATATTGTATTATGGTATAATAGATGTAAACAATTTCAATATTTTTCTTTTTCTCCATCACCAAATTTTAGGTTACTTCATCACTAAGAAACTAAGTTAAAAGACTACTAATTGATGACACATATTCCATACACATTAGAAATAATTTAAATTATATAATGAGTCTCGATAGTATATTTATTTACCATATTCATATTGTATTATGGTATAATAGATGTAAACAATTTCAATATTTTTCTTCTTCTCCATCACCAAATTTTAGGTTACTTTATCACTAAGAAACTAAGTTAAAAGACTATTACTTAATGACACATATTCCATATACATTTGAAATAATTCAAATTATATAATGAGTCTCGATAGTATATTTATTCACCATATTCATATTGTATTATGGTATAATAGATGTAAATAATTTCAGTATTTTTCTTCTTCTCCATCACCAAATTTTAGGTTACTTCATCACTAAGAAACTAAGTTAAAAGACTATTACTTAATGACACATATTCCATATACATTAGAAATAATTCAAATTATGTAATGAGTCTCGATAGTATATTTATTAACCATATTCATATTGTATTATGGTATAATAGATGTAAACAATTTCAGTATTTTCTTCTTCTCCATCACTAAATTTTAGGTTACTTCATCACTAAGAAACTAAGTTAAAAGACTATTAATTGATAACACATGTTCCATATACATTAGAAATAATTTAAATTATATAATGAGTCTCGATAGTATATTTATTTACCATATTCATATTGTATTATGGTATAATAGATGTAAACAATTTCAATATTTTTCTTCTTCTCCATCACCAAATTTTAGGTTACTTCATCTCTAAGAAACTAAGTTAAAAGACTATTACTTAATGACACATATTCCATATACATTAGAAATAATTCAAATTATATAATGAGTTTCGATAGTATATTTATTCAGCATATTCATATTGTATTATGGTATAATAGATGTAAACAATTTCAGTATTTTCTTCTTCTCCATCACCAAATTTTAGGTTACTTCATCATTAAGAAACTAAGTTAAAAGACTATTAATTGATGACACATATTCTATACACATTAGAAATAATTCAAATTATATAATGAGTCTCGATAGTATATTTATTTACCATATTCATATTGTATTATGGTATAATAGATGTAAATAATTTCAGTATTTATCTTCTTCTCCATCACCAAATTTTAGGTTACTTCTTCACCAAGAAACTAAGTTAAAAGACTATTAATTAATGACACGTATTCCATATACATTGGTAATAACTCAAATTATATAATGAGGCCCGATAGTATATTTATTCACCATATTCATAATCTAGTATGGTATAATAGATGTAACCAATTTCAATATTTTTCTTCTTCCCCATCACCAAATTTTAGCTTACTTCATCACTAAGATACTAAGTTAAAAGACTTTTACTTAATGACACATATTCCATATACATTTGAAATAATTCAAATTATTTAATGAATCTCAATAGTATAATTATTCAGCATATTCATATTGTATTATGGTATAATAGATGTAAACAATTTCAGTATTTTCTTCTTCTCCATCACCAAATTTTAGGTTTACTTCATCACTAAGAAACTAAGTTAAAAGACTATTAATTGATGACACATATTCCATACACATTAGAAATAATTCAAATTATATAATGAGTCTCGATAATATATTTATTTACCATATTCATATTGTATTATGATATAATAGATGTAAAATGTTTCAATTTTTTTCTTCTTCTCCATCACCAAATTTAAGGTTACTTCCTCACTAAGAAACTAAGTTAAAAGACTATTATATGATGATACATATTCCATATACATTAGAAATAATTAAAATTATATAATTAGGCCCGATATTATATTTATTCACCATATTCATATTGTATTATTGTAAAATAGATGTAAACAATTTCATTATTATCCTTCTTCTCCGTCACCAAATTTTAGGTTACTTCTTCACCAACAAACTAAGTTAAAAGACTATTAATTAATGTCACATATTCCATATACATTGGTAATAATTCAAATTATATAATGAGGCCCGATAGTATATTTATTCACCATATTCATATTCTATTATGGTATAATAGATGTAAACAGTTTCAATAATTTTCTTCTTCTCCATCACCAAATTTTAGGTTACTTCATCACCAAGAAACTGAGTTAAAAGACTATTACTTAATGAAACATATTCCATATACATTTGAAATAATTCAAATTATTTAATGAGTCTCGATAGTATATTTATTCACCATATTCATATTGTCTTATGGTATTGTTGTACCCCAAAATTTGCCCTCCCATATTCTCCAAGATTTGTCAAGTCAAGGTCACAAAATTCCCCAAGGGTTATGCAGTTCAACTGTCTCCTATACAGTCAAAACTAGGGTTTGTGTTCTGATCAAGAAATTGAAGATCTCAAAGGCCCAATCAAGTCTCATATGCCTACAAATGTGGTCAAGCATCCTCATGTCAAGTTTCAAGGCATTCAGCTCAAAATTGCACAGTCAAAACCCTAAATTGCACTACAGTCAACTGTAGGGGCAAAATGGTCATTTGACAGTCAAAAGTTCAAATTTTTGGTCAATATATCATTTTGAAGCCACAAACATCATTTGATCAATGCTTGATCATGACTCTCAAAGTTTGGCTCAGAAATCATCAAAGATGCAAAAGTTGCTATATTTGGACAGCTGAAAAAGTCAACTGAAATTGACCAGGGCATAACTTTCACATGGATTATCAGAAAAATTCCATCCAAAGCTCATTTTGAAGAGAAAGACATTTTCTACAACTCATCTTCATACTTCAAGTCCAAGAAATGCTCTCACAAAAAGTTATCAATTTCAACATTATAGGTCATTTTTAAAAGTCAACAAAAAGTGACTTTAAGTCAAAGACCATAACTTGAGATTGGTAAATCAAAATGACATGGGACCAAAGGCATTGGTTAAAGGACTCAAAGACCTTTCCAAAATGTCCAAGAACATGTGAAAAGCTTAAAAATTGACCAAGTTATGCCTTGTGGAAGTTGGGAAATTTTTGGAAATTTTGAAAAGTCAACATTGATGCAAAAGGCCTAAATTTGCTATTGGGCCCATTTTTCTTCCACAATTCATCATCCAAGGCATGTGCACGACCATTTGGCCCAAAGGGAAGTTTTTTATCATTTTTATTTATTTATTTGGATTTTTAATTATTAATAATTCATTTAATTAAATTAAATATGTGAAAAATACTAAACCTAGTTTTTGAATCTTTTTGTGCATGAAATAATCTCAAGATTTTGTGTATAATCAGATTTGGAAAGAATCTTGTTAATTAGCCATGATTTGAACTAAGTTTGCATGAAAAGATTAGAAAATGTTTTGCCATTAAAATAAAATATTGGATTCATGGTTACAAGGCTTTTGGACTCAAATCTTTAACCTAATCCATTCATACATAGAGGCATAACAAAAAAACCTAATAAAAAGGACACGAAAAAGCTGCTCAAGGGAACCATTTTTTTTTATGCATCACAACTTCCACACCTTACTGTCACGTACATACTCTATTTTATCAATTTTCTTACCTTGGCCTTCACATACTGTAACCTTTTTTTTCTGCACCTATCTATCAAATTTTTCACCTTATTTTATCCATAATCTCAAAAACCACTCAACAACAACACCATCATCGTTTATCACTCAAATAAACCCACAGCATAACTCACGTAACAAAAACCAAAGTCAAGTAGCGCCCAAAAAGAAACAGAACCATCTACCTTCTCAAACTAAACTGATACAAAATTGAATCCCTTCTCCAACATAACGACTCATAAACCATTTTTTTTTCACAACACCACCACAGACTCAAAGTTACTGCACAATACTATCTATCGGCTTCACCACGTCACTACTCCAAAACATAAATAAATTTCAGTCACCACCATCATCAGCTCCGCTTCAAGCATCGTCCACCGACGAGTTCTTTCGCCCGCTGTTCGTTCCTCACAGCTCAATGTTGCAAACTGTTCGGAAAAAAGGAGAAGAAAAAACTTAGAACACACTTCCGCTCGCGGCCGCCGATAATTCTCTCCTCCGGTCTCGCACGTACATGTTTGATTTTTGGAATTTTGAATGGAGTAAATAGAGAAAAGATGAAGAGAGTATTCAAAGAGAAAGAATACGGGTTTGGTTGCTTCTACTGGAAAAACCATAAGAAGAAGAATTGGGTCCAGAAGCCGAAACTACCGACGAACCCAAATCAAAACAAGACAACCGACAAAACCGCCACAGCATCATCACCGTACCTCTACTTCATCCACCGCCGGATCTCGCTCCAACCGATGTCAGATCGTGTTACCGTGCCACCTCCAATCGCCGGGAATCACCCACCGATACGCCTCCATCTCAATCGCGCCGCCGAAAACGCTCAGCCTCCATCCGGACCTAAGCTCCGATCTCACGCTGTTCACCATCGTCACCACGCTAATTTCGTTCATTATTTAGATTTCATGAGTTCTATGGTATGTGTAGGTTTGTGAAAGCAAAAGAAAAAGAAGGAATAAGGAAGAGTGGGGATCGACGTCGCGGAAAGAAGAGAGAGATGACATTTTCTTTTCCTGATGCTACACGTTTCTTTCTTACTTTTGTTTGTTCATTTATTTATCTTGATTCATGGACAGGTGTTGGAGAAATATTAATTTAAGGGGTAAGATTTGAAGGGGCAAGCTTGCCTGCCACGTCCAGCAACACCTCCAAGGGTTTGAATTTCCCTTTTTTCTTTTTTTTTTCTCTCCTATTTTACTTTTATTTGCTTCAATTTGATTTGGTTCTATTTTAATTCCTTGAATTAATTTTTCATGACATAAAAACATTAAAATTCAGAAAAGACAAAAAAATTAATAATTATTTTATTATAGTTATTTTTCATAAATAAATGTTTGTAATTATTTAATTTAATTGGGTTATAACCTTAATTCTTTTAATAAAAAAATCCAAAAATATGTAGAATTAGGTTTAATGAATTCTTTTTATCCTTTTTATTTTTTACAATAATAATATTTAATTTATTTATTTTCATAATTAAATTGTATAAATTAACTTAGGTTTAATTTAGGTTATATTTTAATTCTTTCATAATAAATAAAAAATATTAGAATTAGGGTTTGCTTTTTATTTTATTTTAATTAATTCTCTTTTTCTATTAAATCTAAAAAACACAAAAAATAAAAAAAACATTTTTCTTTTTAATTTTAATTTTAACTCTTCATTAATTTAATTACTTTTGCGAAAGGGTCCAACGCCCGTTATATCCTAATTGATTAATTCGCATATTTACTTTATATCGTTTAAATAATTATGTAATTCTCCCAAAGCATTGTAATATTTAAACTTCTCGCACTTCTTATTCGCTTTCTTTACTTTCTGTCAAATTGGGTCCTGGTTTAATTTTGGCGATGTGGACCCGCGCCATTTGTAATAGCCTTAGATTTATTTTCTCGCAATATTTTAACTGTTAAATAAATGCATGCAAGAATGAATGGCCCTAATTAAAATCAAGCGTAGAACACAAATAAACATGACAAGACAAATAACTGAAACATGACACACAAATCACACACCACCCCTAGGGTACGCCTCACTGTTGCCTTGCCTCGAAAGGTGATCGTCGAGTAGAGGATGTCTTAGTAAGTCCTCATGATCCGGGAACCTGGCATGAGGGTAGCTTCTAAGGTGTCTTCCCATTACTCCGGTGATCACCACGTCCCTAAAATCGAATTGACCCGAACACCTCCAACGGTGGTGCTACCTACCTCTCAATGGTGGGATGGCACTACTTTAAAGGACATTTACACAGACGAATTCCTTAGGGTAGGTAGGTTCTCAAGGATACTTGCTCTAATCTCAAAACAAACTCAAAAAGACTTTTCACACTGACACTTTTCAAAAGCTTTCAAAGCAAACTTTTCAAACACTCTGACGTATGAGTCGATCTGAAATTTTTCAAAGAATCTTTTTAAACCCACATTGAAAAGCAAACAAACAATTTTGAAAACACATTGAGCAAGTATCTAAGAGCCCATGGATAACCATGGATAGAAAGGGTGCTAATACCTTCCCTTTCTATAATCTACCTCCCGAACCGAGAGCAATCTCTTTAAGGAATTTTTCTGTGCTTTTGTCCTTTCCACTTGGAGAAAATAAAAGACGGTGGCGACTCTTGCTTCCGCGACATTTCGCGAACCAGCGTTAAACAGTCAGTTCCAGATCCACCGATCACAGAACTGGCGACTCTGCTGGGGATACCTTTATAAAGTGAGGTGTACCTTAGGATTAAGATCACTGTGTTTTCAATTGTCTTCTTTGCTTGCTTTACTATTTGTGGGTTGCATGGGAGTTACATAGATCCTAACCCGGATCTGGGGATATCCTGTTTAGGTAGCATAAGCTGTGAGGGACCTGTCCGGCGTATACCGACATGGGTGAAGCAGTGGCTACGTTGGTGTGGCGCCTTGGTCTGTACCGATATCCCTCGTGTTGAAACGGGGAGAATATGGGTCTTCCAAGGAGTCATTAAGCACCAACAGACCTTAGAACCTTAAATGACCCAACTTGGCCAATAGAACAGTAGCAGTATGCTACGCCCATTGAGGCTAAACTCTCGTGATGGTTCTGGCCGCAAGAAAAGATTGCGATGCTGGAGTTATGACCGATTGAGGGTAGTCAATGATATTGGGATCCTATAAGAACCCGGTTACTTTTGATTAGGACAGGTATGAACCAACAAGCTGAAAGAGGGTAATACCCAGACCCCATGCTGGCCTAAACTCTAAGGGCTCTTTTGTGTGACTTGTGTGCCTTCGTACTTGACTATTTGCATGCTTGTCATCTAACACAGGAACTACTTGCAGGGTTTGCTTATAGTCCTTAATTGGGACTCATAGCAGGGTTTGCTAAGTTTTTGCAGGTTTTGTTTATAGTCCTTAACTAGGACTCATGACAGGGTTTACCAAATTTCTTGCAGGTGTTGTTTGTAGTCCTTAACTAGGACTCATGACAAGGTTTACTAGATCTCTTGCAGGTTTTGTTTATAGCCCTTAATTGGGACTCATAACAAAGTATACTGAATTTCTTGCAGGGTCTGTTTATAGTCCTTAATTGGGACTCATAGCAGGGTTTACCTACATCATCCCATGCATAGCATGACATCATACCATTGCATACACCCTAACCCATTTCAAGGACCTCAAGGGCTTGTGATGCAGGTCGTGATGCAGGTCATGATGAACAACTATCCCAGCAAGGGGCAAAGGGGATTTATTTTCCTCTAGCCAAGGTTGTCAGGGGCTATGACCCACTGGATATGGTGAGCCTTTGACCCTTTGAAGAAGGACGCTCAACAACATGCAGTTCCTTCAATCAAGCTACCGGTTCCAAATGCTAACAAATTTTCTTGTTCACCCCGCGAGGTCCTTGAAAACATTGCATGCATATCATACATCATTGCATTACAGGTATCCCTTTTGCAGGTCACTTACCTTTCTCGCTGTTTATTTCAGCAATGGCCTCACAACAAGATAACCAGGACCTTCACGCTCAAAAGTCTCAGTTCAGGGAAATCTTCTTAGGTCTATCCAAGGGGCAGGAAGAGTTGAGGGCACTCCTCATGGAGAATCTGATCAGGAAAAGTCCTGAAGATGACAAGGACGAACAGCTGAAACGTCTACAAGCTGAGGTAGACACATTGAAAACTCAGATGCTGGGGCAAAGGGCCCTCATTCAAGGTTTAGCTCAGGAGCAAGGAGAGCCGAGAGCCACGGTCAGTCAGCTTCCTCAAGGCATGAAGCAACCAGCCCAAATCAGGGACCAGGTCATGGAACAGCTCCCAAGAGGGCAAAGGTCGGGTCCAGTGAATAGACCTCTCCGAGTTGCTACTACTTCACAGGTTCAACAACTACCTCGCCAGAAACAGCGGGTTGATCAGAACAGGCCGGACGAGCCTAAGAGACAATTCACCAATATCAACATGCCATGGTCACGAGCCCTGCAACACATGTTAAGGATGAATCTGATTGCGTTGATCAACCCTCCTGCAAATCCAAAGACCTCCTCTCCAAGCTACAACCCAGAAGCAAGATGCGCTTACCATTCCGGTAGCCCGGGGCACGATACTGAGGATTGTTGGGCGCTGAAGTATAAGATTCAAGGCATGATCGACGCTGGAGAGATTCAGTTTAAAGTACCCGAGACTCCCAACGTGATCGCTGCTCCCATGCCAAAACATGGCTAGGATAGAAAGCACTTTTTGTTCATTCGAATTCAAGTTGTGATTTTCTTTTGTTTAAACACTTATTCATGTTAAAACATTGTTATTCCATTAATGCATCGCTTATGTCTATTTTGAATCAATATATTCGTATTCACTAAATGCCAATTATTTTCATATTTTTTCTGATGTCAACTCTTGATCTAAAATTCTAAGCTTCTTGAGGGAGGATGACGAAAACGATACCACAATCATTACAGTATGCTTTTGAACAGACCCCGCTGATGAGGTACAGGCATTGTTTCAACCCCTAAACACTGGAGTTATAAGGATGATAATCCCTCGTCAACCCATCAGAGCCAAAGAAGTAGGAGTTTTTATTTTCAAAAATCAAAACCCTTAATCATAACCTGGGGGGCAGGGTAGTTCTCTCAGTTGATCCAAGTGCATGACGAATGGCACCGAAGAGATCTTTACGAACAAACAAAGACAGTGATGGTTCAGAACAACCAAAAGGACAGGCAGTCACTATCAAAAAAAAAAGGGTCATAAATGAAAAGCCCAAAAAGTCTAAACCTACAAAGGGGACTTATGAAACTGGGGCATCCCGCTGACTGTAATTCTAAAAAAGGAAACAGTTCAGGCAAAAAATAGGGATAACAAAATCAAAAAGAGGTCTTGTAAACCCTCAACACAAAAAGGAATGGCTGCCTACTCAAAGTAAATTGTCAACATCCGAATCATCACCAGAAAATCAGAGCAAAGACTCAAACAAGGTCTAACGTATGATCAACTGAGTTTAGGTTTGGAGAACATCACGAAGAGCGGGTGGGTACAAATAATTTGAGCCTTTATCCTTTGTTTCTTAAACCGTGAACCAGGCCACGTTATAACCCTTAAAAGTCCTAGCTGAAGCATGGGTTAGTTCGAAAGCATACTGTTACGAAAGGTATCCTGACTCCTGAAGGCTTACGGTAAAATAACGAGTTGACATCATGTTTTACAAACATTCACTTGTTTTATGAAAAAGAATGCATTTTCAAAATCTTCAAGACAGACGTAGGCTTTGCATTTTTAACATAACTTTGTTTGCATATGACTTTTTGTTTGAACAGCAGGAAATTCGCACGAGGAATATCTAATCAAGGGGCAGACGTGATTATTGTCCACCATCTGGGGCAATCCAATCAAGATTCGGAGAATCTCTCAAAGGCCAAAAAGCCTGGGGCAAATCTCTGCCTGAGTCACTTGGGGCACTCCAGCAACAAATCTTGCCCGATCAGACATCTTCTGGTAACATGGCAGCACAAACAGCCAGGGGCACCTCCCTGCATTCTAAGAGCGTGGACATAGTCGAAAAAATACTACGCAAAATCAAAGACCCGCTAGGTTGACATACCTAGGCAAAAATAAGGGCTTCCCGACGAACCAAAAGGGTTCGGGCAAAATGAAGGGATGAAATGAAAAAATCGATACACCCGGCAAGTCGAAAACCTGAAAAGGCGGCTTGAGCAAAAATGGGTATCCTGGTGGACTGAAAACCCGAAAGGGCGGTCCAGGCAAAAGTTAGGGATCAAAGCGTACGACTATGTCCTGCCATCTGTCTACCAGAAGAAGATTTGTCCATCAACAACTATCAGCACCCCACAAGTGCCTCCCCCATAGAAACAGGGGCAACAAAGGTTGGTCTGAGCAGTCAGATTGTTCTATCCTCCAAGGTATCATGGTAGGTCCTATTAAAGAACATAACCAATACAGTTCGATACCTCCCCAGGAGAGTCCAATCCAGTTCCCCAGGAAGGTTGGAATCTATCTCCCCAAGCAATAAGCGTACCCCCGGTAGATTCTGGAAGCTTATCCCCTAGCAGGGCACGAACGCGTCGTCCGGCTTGATTTAAAGAGTTATTTCCTTAACAGGATATAACTGGGTTATCCTCAGCCAAAAGCCACGGAAAGAGCGTCGTCGACAGAATCTTCTTATCCCCAGCGAAGTCCATTTATACTTCCAATACAACAAGGTATCCTCAGCGAGTCATCCTCAACAATTCAGCAAAAGCATCTCCCCACAGAGTATTTCTTCCCAGCATGGTCGCTAGAATATCTTTTTCTCCCCGCAGAATCCTCCATTTGCCAAGTTTATCCCCCAACGGAGTTATCTTCTCCTACCGGTATACTTGCAGCTATCATCCCCAGCGGAAGCAAAATCTATTCTTCAACATCAGCCCAGGATACGACTTCCCGGCACCCATCAAGGATTTACTTTTCCCTAGACAAAAACATACATTCATAAGACGTCACATCTTCGTACATTATAGCATGCATATGCATCATATGGCACGAACCTCATTAATTTTGAAGACATACAGTTCATGCATCATGATTTTGCATACAATTATGTTTTGCCTTTCAGGAAAAAGATCAATACAAAAATGATTATTATCAACTAATACAATTCTTTCTAGATATAGTTTCAGATGTAAGCCCAGCGATGGTGACGTTCTGATACTGCTTCCAGAATTCCTTCTAGATATAGTTTCAGATGTAAACCCAGCGATGGTGACGTTCTGATACTGCTTCCAGAATTCCTTCTAGATATAGTTTCAGATGTAAGCCCAGCGATGGTGACGTTCTGATACTGCTTCAAGAATTCCTTCTAGATATAGTTTCAGATGTAAACCCAGCAATGGTGACGTTCTGATACTGCTTCCAGAATTCCTTCTAGATATAGTTTCAGATGTAAGCCCAGCGATGGTGACGTTCTGATACTGCTTCAAGATTTCCTTCCAGATATAGTTTCAGATGTAAACCAGCGATGGTGCCGTTCTGACACTGCTTCCAGATTCTCTTCCAGATATAGTTTCAGATGTAAACCAGATATGGTGACGTTCTGATACTGCTTCCAGAAGTCTTTTTGATGTTCTCCTCTCCGGCATGAGCGTGAGGTGATATTCTCTTATGGTCCCCTCTCCAACGGCGTGTGAGGTGGTAATTCCTTCTTCAGATGTTCTCCTCTCCGGCATGAGCGTGAGGTGATATTCTCTTATGGTCCCCTCTCCAACGGCGTGTGAGGTGGTAATTCCTTCTTCAGATGTTCTCCTCTCCGGCATGAGCGTGAGGTGATATTCTCTTATGGTCCCCTCTCCAACGGCGTGTGAGGTGGTAATTCCTTCTTCAGATGTTCTCCTCTCCGGCATGAGCGTGAGGTGATATTCTCTTATGGTCCCCTCTCCAACGGCGCGTGAGGTGGTAATTTCTTCTTCAGACGTTCCCCTCTCCAGCGGCGAGTGAGGTGATATTTCCTTCCAGATTATAATTTCCTATAGTTCCCTCTCCAACGGTGAATGAGGTGACTCCCTTTGAGATTATAATGTCCTTTGGTTCTCTTCCTGACACTACGAAGATGGTAATTCTCGCCAAGATTTTCTCAACGAGCGTTGTTGAGGTTATTCAGGATTCTCTTACCATCCAGGCTAAGGCAGTAACCATCCCTGGTTCATTCATCAGCGTTTGAAGCTCCAGACTCAGCTCCTGTAACCAATCAGGACATATCTATATCAAGCATCTAAAACCAACTCCTGCAACGTGTCAGGTACTCATTTGTTCTTTTGCAGGTATACAGGTTCTAGCGAAGGAATCTCTTACGCAATCAACATCCAGATGGCATCTATAAGCCCATCATCCTATCCAGCAACCTCTAAATGGCATCTATAAGCCCATTCCCCATCACTGCTACTATGTGAGCGCAAATTTCTGGGCACTCTAGTGTCCAATCATCTTTTACCCTCGGATTACGAAAGGCACGCCAGCCTATCTGCATCCTCAGGTCTAAGAAGATTGAACAGGGGCAACTGTTGTACCCCAAAATTTGCCCTCCCATATTCTCCAAGATTTGTCAAGTCAAGGTCACAAAATTCCCCAAGGGTTATGCAGTTCAACTGTCTCCTATACAGTCAAAACTAGGGTTTGTGTTCTGATCAAGAAATTGAAGATCTCAAAGGCCCAATCAAGTCTCATATGCCTACAAATGTGGTCAAGCATCCTCATGTCAAGTTTCAAGGCATTCAGCTCAAAATTGCACAGTCAAAACCCTAAATTGCACTACAGTCAACTGTAGGGGCAAAATGGTCATTTGACAGTCAAAAGTTCAAATTTTTGGTCAATATATCATTTTGAAGCCACAAACATCATTTGATCAATGCTTGATCATGACTCTCAAAGTTTGGCTCAGAAATCATCAAAGATGCAAAAGTTGCTATATTTGGACAGCTGAAAAAGTCAACTGAAATTGACCAGGGCATAACTTTCACATGGATTATCAGAAAAATTCCATCCAAAGCTCATTTTGAAGAGAAAGACATTTTCTACAACTCATCTTCATACTTCAAGTCCAAGAAATGCTCTCACAAAAAGTTATCAATTTCAACATTATAGGTCATTTTTAAAAGTCAACAAAAAGTGACTTTAAGTCAAAGACCATAACTTGAGATTGGTAAATCAAAATGACATGGGACCAAAGGCATTGGTTAAAGGACTCAAAGACCTTTCCAAAATGTCCAAGAACATGTGAAAAGCTTAAAAATTGACCAAGTTATGCCTTGTGGAAGTTGGGAAATTTTTGGAAATTTTGAAAAGTCAACATTGATGCAAAAGGCCTAAATTTGCTATTGGGCCCATTTTTCTTCCACAATTCATCATCCAAGGCATGTGCACGACCATTTGGCCCAAAGGGAAGTTTTTTATCATTTTTATTTATTTATTTGGATTTTTAATTATTAATAATTCATTTAATTAAATTAAATATGTGAAAAATACTAAACCTAGTTTTTGAATCTTTTTGTGCATGAAATAATCTCAAGATTTTGTGTATAATCAGATTTGGAAAGAATCTTGTTAATTAGCCATGATTTGAACTAAGTTTGCATGAAAAGATTAGAAAATGTTTTGCCATTAAAATAAAATATTGGATTCATGGTTACAAGGCTTTTGGACTCAAATCTTTAACCTAATCCATTCATACATAGAGGCATAACAAAAAAACCTAATAAAAAGGACACGAAAAAGCTGCTCAAGGGAACCATTTTTTTTTATGCATCACAACTTCCACACCTTACTGTCACGTACATACTCTATTTTATCAATTTTCTTACCTTGGCCTTCACATACTGTAACCTTTTTTTTCTGCACCTATCTATCAAATTTTTCACCTTATTTTATCCATAATCTCAAAAACCACTCAACAACAACACCATCATCGTTTATCACTCAAATAAACCCACAGCATAACTCACGTAACAAAAACCAAAGTCAAGTAGCGCCCAAAAAGAAACAGCACCATCTACCTTCTCAAACTAAACTGATACAAAATTGAATCCCTTCTCCAACATAACGACTCATAAACCATTTTTTTTTCACAACACCACCACAGACTCAAAGTTACTGCACAATACTATCTATCGGCTTCACCACGTCACTACTCCAAAACATAAATAAATTTCAGTCACCACCATCATCAGCTCCGCTTCAAGCATCGTCCACCGACGAGTTCTTTCGCCCGCTGTTCGTTCCTCACAGCTCAATGTTGCAAACTGTTCGGAAAAAAGGAGAAGAAAAAACTTAGAACACACTTCCGCTCGCGGCCGCCGATAATTCTCTCCTCCGGTCTCGCACGTACATGTTTGATTTTTGGAATTTTGAATGGAGTAAATAGAGAAAAGATGAAGAGAGTATTCAAAGAGAAAGAATACGGGTTTGGTTGCTTCTACTGGAAAAACCATAAGAAGAAGAATTGGGTCCAGAAGCCGAAACTACCGACGAACCCAAATCAAAACAAGACAACCGACAAAACCGCCACAGCATCATCACCGTACCTCTACTTCATCCACCGCCGGATCTCGCTCCAACCGATGTCAGATCGTGTTACCGTGCCACCTCCAATCGCCGGGAATCACCCACCGATACGCCTCCATCTCAATCGCGCCGCCGAAAACGCTCAGCCTCCATCCGGACCTAAGCTCCGATCTCACGCTGTTCACCATCGTCACCACGCTAATTTCGTTCATTATTTAGATTTCATGAGTTCTATGGTATGTGTAGGTTTGTGAAAGCAAAAGAAAAAGAAGGAATAAGGAAGAGTGGGGATCGACGTCGCGGAAAGAAGAGAGAGATGACATTTTCTTTTCCTGATGCTACACGTTTCTTTCTTACTTTTGTTTGTTCATTTATTTATCTTGATTCATGGACAGGTGTTGGAGAAATATTAATTTAAGGGGTAAGATTTGAAGGGGCAAGCTTGCCTGCCACGTCCAGCAACACCTCCAAGGGTTTGAATTTCCCTTTTTTCTTTTTTTTTTCTCTCCTATTTTACTTTTATTTGCTTCAATTTGATTTGGTTCTATTTTAATTCCTTGAATTAATTTTTCATGACATAAAAACATTAAAATTCAGAAAAGACAAAAAAATTAATAATTATTTTATTATAGTTATTTTTCATAAATAAATGTTTGTAATTATTTAATTTAATTGGGTTATAACCTTAATTCTTTTAATAAAAAAATCCAAAAATATGTAGAATTAGGTTTAATGAATTCTTTTTATCCTTTTTATTTTTTACAATAATAATATTTAATTTATTTATTTTCATAATTAAATTGTATAAATTAACTTAGGTTTAATTTAGGTTATATTTTAATTCTTTCATAATAAATAAAAAATATTAGAATTAGGGTTTGCTTTTTATTTTATTTTAATTAATTCTCTTTTTCTATTAAATCTAAAAAACACAAAAAATAAAAAAAACATTTTTCTTTTTAATTTTAATTTTAACTCTTCATTAATTTAATTACTTTTGCGAAAGGGTCCAACGCCCGTTATATCCTAATTGATTAATTCGCATATTTACTTTATATCGTTTAAATAATTATGTAATTCTCCCAAAGCATTGTAATATTTAAACTTCTCGCACTTCTTATTCGCTTTCTTTACTTTCTGTCAAATTGGGTCCTGGTTTAATTTTGGCGATGTGGACCCGCGCCATTTGTAATAGCCTTAGATTTATTTTCTCGCAATATTTTAACTGTTAAATAAATGCATGCAAGAATGAATGGCCCTAATTAAAATCAAGCGTAGAACACAAATAAACATGACAAGACAAATAACTGAAACATGACACACAAATCACACACCACCCCTAGGGTACGCCTCACTGTTGCCTTGCCTCGAAAGGTGATCGTCGAGTAGAGGATGTCTTAGTAAGTCCTCATGATCCGGGAACCTGGCATGAGGGTAGCTTCTAAGGTGTCTTCCCATTACTCCGGTGATCACCACGTCCCTAAAATCGAATTGACCCGAACACCTCCAACGGTGGTGCTACCTACCTCTCAATGGTGGGATGGCACTACTTTAAAGGACATTTACACAGACGAATTCCTTAGGGTAGGTAGGTTCTCAAGGATACTTGCTCTAATCTCAAAACAAACTCAAAAAGACTTTTCACACTGACACTTTTCAAAAGCTTTCAAAGCAAACTTTTCAAACACTCTGACGTATGAGTCGATCTGAAATTTTTCAAAGAATCTTTTTAAACCCACATTGAAAAGCAAACAAACAATTTTGAAAACACATTGAGCAAGTATCTAAGAGCCCATGGATAACCATGGATAGAAAGGGTGCTAATACCTTCCCTTTCTATAATCTACCTCCCGAACCGAGAGCAATCTCTTTAAGGAATTTTTCTGTGCTTTTGTCCTTTCCACTTGGAGAAAATAAAAGACGGTGGCGACTCTTGCTTCCGCGACATTTCGCGAACCAGCGTTAAACAGTCAGTTCCAGATCCACCGATCACAGGTATAATAGATGTAAACAATTTTAGAATTTTCTTCTTCTCCATCACCAAATTTTAGGTTACTTCATCACTAAGAAACTTAGTTAAAAGACTATTAATTGATGACACATATTCCATACACATTAGAAATAATTCAAATTATATAATGAGTCTCGATAGTATATTTATTTACCATATTCATATTGTATTATGGTATAATAGATATAAACAATTTCAATATTTTTCTTCTTCTCCATCACCAAATTTTAGGTTACTTCATCACTAAGAAACTAAGTTAAAAGACTATTAATTGATGACACATATTCCATATACATTAGAAATAATTAAAATTATATAATTAGGCCCGATATTATATTTATTCACCATATTCATATTGTATTATTGTATAATAGATGTAAACAATTTCAGTATTTTTCTTCTTGTCCATCACCAAATTTTAGGTTACTTCATCACCAAGAAACTGAGTTAAAAGACTATTACTTAATGACACATATTCCATATACATTGGTAATAATTCAAATTATATAATGGGGCCCGATAGTATATTTATTCAACATATTCATAATCTATTATGGTATAATAGAAGTAAACAATTTTAGTATTTTCTTCTTCTCCATCACCAAATTTTAGGTTACTTCATCACTAAGAAACTAAGTTAAAAGACTATTAATTGATGACACATATTCCATACACATTAGAAATAATTTAAATTATATAATGAGTCTCGATAGTATATTTATTTACCATATTCATATTGTATTATGGTATAATAGATGTAAACAATTTCAATATTTTTCTTCTTCTCCATCACCAAATTTTAGGTTACTTCATCACTAAGAAACTAAGTTAAAAGACTATTACTTAATGACACATATTCCATATACATTAGAAATAATTCAAATTATATAATGAGTCTCAATAGTATATTTATTCACCATATTCATATTGTATTATGGTATAATAGATGTAAATAATTTCAATATTTATCTTCTTCTCCATCACCAAATTTTAGGTTACTTCTTCACCAAGAAACTAAGTTAAAAGACTATTAATTAATGACACGTATTCCATTTACATTGGTAATAACTCAAATTATATAATGAGGCCCGATAGTATATTTATTCACCATATTCATAATCTAGTATGGTATAATAGATGTAACCAATTTCAATATTTTTCTTCTTCCCCATCACCAAATTTTAGCTTACTTCATCACTAAGAAACTAAGTTAAAAGACTTTTACTTAATGACATATATTCCATATACATTTGAAATAATTCAAATTATTTAATGAATCTCGATAGTATATTTATTCAGCATATTCATATTGTATTATGGTATAATAGATGTAACCAATTTCAGTATTTTCTTCTTCTCCATCACCAAATTTTAGATTACTTCATCACTAAGAAACTAAGTTAAAAGACTATTAATTGATGACGCATATTCCATACACATTAGAAATAATTCAAATTATATAATGAGTCTCGATAGTATATTTATTTACCATATTCATATTGTATTATGATATAATAGATGTAAACAGTTTCAATATTTTTCTTCTTCTCCATTACCAAATTTTAGGTTACTTCATCACTAAGAAACTAAGTTAAAAGACTATTAATTGATGACACATATTCCATATACATTAGAAATAAATAAAATTATATAATTAGGCCCGATATTATATTTATTCACAATATTCATATTGTATTATTGTAAAATAGATGTAAACAATTTCATTATTTTTCTTCTTCTCCGTCACCAAATTTTAGGGGACTTCTTTACCAACAAACTAAGTTAAAAGACTATTAATTAATGTCACATATTCCATATACATTGGTAATAACTCAAATTATATAATGAGGCCCGATAGTATCTTTATTCACCATATTCATATTCTATTATGGTATAATAGATGTAAACAGTTTCAATAATTTTCTTCTTCTCCATCACCAAATTTTAGGTTACTTCATCACTAAGAAACTGAGTTAAAAACTATTACTTAATGAAACATATTCCATATACATTTGAAATATTTCAAATTATTTAATGAGTCTCGATAGTATATTTATTCACCATATTCATATTGTATTATGGTATAATAGATGTAAACAATTTTAGAATTTTCTTCTTCTCCATCACCAAATTTTAGGTTACTTCATCACTAAGAAACTGAGTTAAAAGACTATTAATTGATGACACATATTCCATACACATTAGAAATAATTCAAATTATATAATGAGTCTCGATAGTATATTTATTTACCATATTCATATTGTATTATGGTATAATAGATGTAAATAATTTCCGTATTTTTCTTTTTCACCATCACCAAATTTTAGGTTACATCTTCACCAAGAAACTAAATTAAAAGACTATTAATTAATGACACGTATTCCATATACATTGGTAATAACTCGAATTATATAATGAGGCCCGATAGTATATTTATTCACCATATTCATAATCTAGTATGGTATAATAGATGTAACCAATTTCAATATTTTTCTTCTTCCCCATCACCAAATTTTAGCTTACTTCATCACTAAGATACTAAGTTAAAAGACTTTTACTTAATGACACATATTCCATATACATTTGAAATAATTCAAATTATTTAATAAATCTCGACAGTATATTTATTCAGTATATTCATATTGTATTATGGTATAATAGATGTAAACAATTTCAGTATTTTCTTCTTCTCCATCACCAAATTTTAGGTTACTTCATCACTAAGAAACTAAGTTAAAAGACTATTAATTGATGACACATATTCCATACACATTAGAAATAATTCAAATTATATAATGAGTCTCGATAGTATATTTATTTACCATATTCATATTGTATTATGATATAATAGATGTAAACAGTTTCAATATTTTTCTTCTTCTCCATCACCAAATTTTAGGTTACTTCATCATTAAGAAACGAAGTTAAAAGACTATTATATGATGACACATATTCCATATACATTAGAAATAATTAAAATTATATAATTAGGACCGATATTATATTTATTCACCATATTGATATTGTATTATTGTAAAATAGATGTAAACAATTTCCTTATTTTTCTTCTTCTCCATCACCAAATTTTAGGTTACTTCTTCACCAACAAACTAAGTTAAAAGACTATTAATTAATGTCACATATTCCATATACATTGGTAATAACTCAAATTATATAATGAGGCCCGATAGTATAATTATTCACCATATTCATATTCTATTATGGTATAATAGATGTAAACAGTTTCAATAATTTTATTCTTCTCCATCACCAAATTTTAGGTTACTTCATCACTAAGAAACTGAGTTAAAAGACTATTACTTCTTAATGAAAAATATTCCATATACATTTGAAATAATTCAAATTATTTAATGAGTCTCGATAGTATATTTATTCACCATATTCATATTGTATTATGGTATAATAGATGTAAACAATTTTAGAATTCTCTTCTTCTCCATCACAAATTTTAGGTTACTTCATCACTAAGAAACTGAGTTAAAAGACTATTAATTGATGACACATATTCCATACACATTAGAAATAATTTAAATTATATAATGAGTCTCGATAGTATATTTATTTACCATATTCATATTGTATTATGGTATAATAGATGTAAACAATTTCAATATTTTTCTTCTTCTCCATCACCAAATTTTAGGTTACTTCATCACTAAGAAACTAAGTTAAAAGACTATTACTTAATGACACATATTCCATATACATTAGAAATAATTCAAATTATATAATGAGTCTCGATAGTATATTTATTCACCATATTCATATTGTATTATGGTATAATAGATGTAAATAATTTCAGTATTTTTCTTCTTCTCCATCACCAAATTTTAGGTTACTTCTTCACCAAGAAACTAAGTTAAAAGACTATTAATTAATGACACGTATTCCATATACATTGGTAATAACTCAAATTATATAATGAGGCCCGATATTATATTTATTCACCATATTCATAATCTAGTATGGTATAATAGATGTAACCAATTTCAATATTTTTCTTCTTCCCCATCACCAAATTTTAGCTTACTTCATCACTAACAAAATAAGTTAAAAGACTTTTACTTAATGACACATATTCCATATACATTTGAAATAATTCAAATTATTTAATGAATCTCGATAGTATATTTATTCAGCATATTCATATTGTATTATGGTATAATAGATGTAAACAATTTCAGTATTTTCTTCTTCTCCATCACCAAATTTTAGATTACTTCATCACTAAGAAACTAAGTTAAAAGACTATTAATTGATGACACATATTCCATACACATTAGAAATAATTCAAATTATATAATGAGTCTCGATAGTATATTTATTTACCATATTCATATTGTATTATGATATAATAGATGTAAACAGTTTCAATATTTTTCTTCTTCTCCATTACAAAATTTTAGGTTACTTCATCACTAAGAAACTAAGTTAAAAGACTATTAATTGATGACATATATTCCATATACATTAGAAATAATTAAAATTATATAATTAGGCCCGATATTATATTTATTCACCATATTCATATTGTATTATTGTAAAATAGATGTAAACAATTTCATTATTTTTCTTCTTCTCCGTCACCAAATTTTAGCTTACTTCTTTACCAACAAACTAAGTTAAAAGACTATTAATTAATGTCACATATTCCATATACATTGGTAATAACTCAAATTATATAATGAGGCCCGATAGTATATTTATTCACCATATTCATATTCTATTATGGTATAATAGATGTAAACAGTTTCAATAATTTTCTTCTTCTCCATCACCAAATTTTAGGTTACTTCATCACTAAGAAACTGAGTTAAAAGACTATTACTTAATGAAACATATTCCATATACATTTGAAATAATTCAAATTATTTAATGAGTCTCGATAGTATATTTATTCACCATATTCATATTGTATTATGGTATAATTGATGTAAACAATTTTAGAATTTTCTTCTTCTCCATCACCAAATTTTAGGTTACTTCATCACTAAGAAACTGAGTTAAAAGACTATTAATTGATGACACATATTCCATACACATTAGAAATAATTCAAATTATATATTGAGTCTCGATAGTATATTTATTTACCATATTACTATTGTATCATGGTATAATAGATGTAAATAATTTCAGTATTTTTCTTCTTCTCCATCACAAAATTTTAGGTTACTTCTTCACCAAGAAACTAAGTTAAAAAACTATTAATTAATGACACGTGTTCCATATACATTGGTAATAACTCAAATTATATAATGAGGCCCGATAGTATATTTATTCACCATATTCATAATCTAGTATGGTATAATAGATGTAACCAATTTCAATATTTTTCTTCTTCCCCATCACCAAATTTTAAATTACTTCATCACTAAGATACTAAGTTAAAAGACTTTTACTTAATGACACATATTCCATATACATTTGAAATAATTCAATTTATTTAATGAATCTCGATAGTATATTTGTTCAGCATATTCATATTGTATTATGGTATAATAGATGTAAACAATTTCAGTATTTTCTTCTTCTCCATCACCAAATTTTAGGTTACTTCATCACTAAGAAACTAAGTTAAAAGACTATTAATTGATGACACATATTCCATACACATTAGAAATAATTCAAATTATATAATGAGTCTCGATAGTATATTTATTTACCATACTCATATTGTATTATGATATAATAGATGTAAACAGTTTCAATATTTTTGTTCTTTTCCATCACCAAATTTTAGGTTACTTCATCACTAAGAAACTAAGTTAAAAGACTATTATATGATGACACATATTCCATATACATTAGAAATAATTAAAATTATATAATTAGGCCTGATATTATATTTATTCACCATATTCATATTGTATTATTGTAAAATAGATGTAAACAATTTCATTATTTTTCTTCTTCTCCGTCACCAAATTTTAGGTTACTTCTTCACAAACAAACTAAGTTAAAAGACTATTAATTAATGTCACATATTCCATATACATTGGTAATAACTCAAATTATATAATGAGGCCCGATAGTATAATTATTCACCATATTCATATTCTATTATGGTATAATAGATGTAAACAGTTTCAATAATTTTATTCTTCTCCATCACCAAATTTTAGGTTACTTCATCACTAAGAAACTGAGTTAAAAGACTATTACTTAATGAAAAATATTCCATATACATTTGAAATAATTCAAATTATTTAATGAGTCTCGATAGTATATTTATTCACCATATTCATATTGTATTATGGTATAATAGATGTAAACAATTTTAGAATTCTCTTCTTCTCCATCACCAAATTTTAGGTTACTTCATCACTAAGAAACTGAGTTAAAAGACTATTAATTGATGACACATATTCCATACACATTAGAAATAATTTAAATTATATAATGAGTCTCGATAGTATATTTATTTACCATATTCATATTGTATTATGGTATAATAGATGTAAACAATTTCAATATTTTTCTTCTTCTCCATCACCAAATTTTAGGTTACTTCATCACTAAGAAACTAAGTTAAAAGACTATTACTTAATGACACATATTCCATATACATTAGAAATAATTCAAATTATATAATGAGTCTCGATAGTATATTTATTCACCATATTCATATTGTATTATGGTATAATAGATGTAAATAATTTCAGTATTTTTCTTCTTCTCCATCACCAAATTTTAGGTTACTTCTTCACCAAGAAACTAAGTTAAAAGACTATTAATTAATGACACGTATTCCATATACATTGGTAATAACTCAAATTATATAATGAGGCCCGATATTATATTTATTCACCATATTCATAATCTAGTATGGTATAATAGATGTAACCAATTTCAATATTTTTCTTCTTCCCCATCACCAAATTTTAGCTTACTTCATCACTAACAAAATAAGTTAAAAGACTTTTACTTAATGACACATATTCCATATACATTTGAAATAATTCAAATTATTTAATGAATCTCGATAGTATATTTATTCAGCATATTCATATTGTATTATGGTATAATAGATGTAAACAATTTCAGTATTTTCTTCTTCTCCATCACCAAATTTTAGATTACTTCATCACTAAGAAACTAAGTTAAAAGACTATTAATTGATGACACATATTCCATACACATTAGAAATAATTCAAATTATATAATGAGTCTCGATAGTATATTTATTTACCATATTCATATTGTATTATGATATAATAGATGTAAACAGTTTCAATATTTTTCTTCTTCTCCATTACAAAATTTTAGGTTACTTCATCACTAAGAAACTAAGTTAAAAGACTATTAATTGATGACATATATTCCATATACATTAGAAATAATTAAAATTATATAATTAGGCCCGATATAATATTCATTCACCATATTCATATTGTATTATTGTAAAATAGATGTAAACAATTTCATTATTTTTCTTCTTCTCCGTCACCAAATTTTAGCTTACTTGTTTACCAACAAACTAAGTTAAAAGACTTTTACTTAATGACACATATTCCATATACATTTGAAATAATTCAATTTATTTAATGAATCTCGATAGTATATTTATTCAGCATATTCATATTGTATTATGGTATAATAGATGTAAACAATTTCAGTATTTTCTTCTTCTCCATCACCAAATTTTAGATTACTTAATCACTAAGAAACTAAGTTAAAAGACTATTAATTGATGACACATATTCCATACACATTAGAAATAATTCAAATAATATAATGAGTCTCGATAGTATATTTATTTACCATATTCATATTCTATTATGATATAATAGATGTAAACAGTTTCAATATTTTTATTCTTCTCCATTTCCAAATTTTAGGTTACTTCATCACTAAGAAACTAAGTTAAAAGACTATTATATGATGACACATATTCCATATACATTAGAAATAATAAAAATTATATAATTAGGCCCGATATTATATTTATTCACCATATTCATATTGTATTATTGTAAAATAGATGTAAACAATTTCATTATTTTTCTTCTTCTCCGTCACCAAATTTTAGCTTACTTCTTTACCAACAAACTAAGTTAAAAGACTATTAATTAATGTCACATATTCCATATACATTGGTAATAACTCAAATTATATAATGAGGCCCGATAGTATATTTATTCACCATATTCATATTCTATTATGGTATAATAGATGTAAACAGTTTCAATAATTTTCTTCTTCTCCATCACCAAATTTTAGGTTACTTCATCACTAAGAAACTGAGTTAAAAGACTATTACTTAATGAAACATATTCGATATACATTTGAAATAATTCAAATTATTTAATGAGTCTCGATAGTATATTTATTCACCATATTCAAATTGTATTATGGTATAATAGATGTAAACAATTTTAGAATTTTCTTCTTCTCCATCACCAAATTTTAGGTTACTTCATCACTAAGAAACTGAGTTAAAAGACTATTACTTAATGAAACATATTCCATATACATTTGAAATAATTCAAATTATTTAATGAGTCTCGATAGTATATTTATTCACCATATTCATATTGTATTATGGTATAATAGATGTAAACAATTTTAGAATTTTCTTCTTCTCCATCACCAAATTTTAGGTTACTTCATCACTAAGAAACTGAGTTAAAAGACTATTAATTGATGACACATATTCCATACACATTAGAAATAATTCAAATTATATAATGAGTCTCGATAGTATATTTATTTACCATATTACTATTGTATCATGGTATAATAGATGTAAATAATTTCAGTATTTTTCTTCTTCTCCATCACCAAATTTTAGGTTACTTCTTCACCAAGAAACTAAGTTAAAAGACTATTAATTAATGACACGTATTCCATATACGTTGGTAATAACTCAAATTATATAATGAGGCCCGATAGTATAATTATTCACCATATTCATAATCTAGTATGGTATAATAGATGTAACCAATTTCAATATTTTACTTCTTCCCCATCACCAAATTTTAGCTTACTTCATCACTAAGAAACTAAGTTAAAAGACTTTTACTTAATGACACATATTCCATATACATTTGAAATAATTCAAATTATTTAATGAATCTCGATAGTATATTTGTTCAGCATATTCATATTGTATTATGGTATAATAGATGTAAACAATTTCAGTATTTTCTTCTTCTCCATCACCAAATTTTAGGTTACTTCATCACTAAGAAACTAAGTTAAAAGACTATTAATTGATGACACATATTCCATACACATTAGAAATAATTCAAATTATATAATGAGTCTTGATAGTATATTCATTTACCATATTCATATTGTATTATGATATAATAGATGTAAACAGTTTCAATATTTTTCTTCTTCTCCATCACCAAATTTTAGGTTACTTCATCACTAAGAAACTAAGTTAAAAGACTATTATATGATGACACATATTCCATATACATTAGAAATAAATAAAATTATATAATTAGGCCCGATATTATATTTATTCACCATATTCATATTGTATTATTGTAAAATAGATGTAAACAATTTCATTATTTTTCTTCTTCTCCGTCACCAAATTTTAGGTTACTTCTTCACCAACAAACTAAGTTAAAAGACTATTAATTAATGTCACATATTCCATATACATTGGTAATAACTCAAATTATATAATGAGGCCCGATAGTATATTTATTCACCATATTCATATTCTATTATGGTATAATAGATGTAAACAGTTTCAATAATTTTCTTCTTCTCCATCACCAAATTTTAGGTTACTTCATCACTAAGAAACTGAGTTAAAAGACTATTACTTAATGAAAAATATTCCATATACATTTGAAATAATTCAAATTATTTAATGAGTCTCGATAGTATATTTATTCACCATATTCATATTGTATTATGGTATAAAAGATGTAAACAATTTTAGAATTTTCTTCTTCTCTATCACCAAATTTTAGGTTACTTCATCACTAAGAAACTGAGTTAAAAGACTATTAATTGATGACACATATTCCATACACATTAGAAATAATTTAAATTATATAATGAGTCTCGATAGTATATTTATTTACCATATTCATATTGTATTATGGTATAATAGATTTAAACAATTTCAATATTTTTCTTCTTCTCCATCACCAAATTTTAGGTTACTTCATCACTAAGAAACTAAGTTAAAAGACTATTACTTAATGACACATATTCCATATACATTAGAAATAATTCAAATTATATAATGAGTCTCGATAGTATATTTATTCACCATATTCATATTGTATTATGGTATAATAGATGTAAATAATTTCAGAATTTTTCTTCTTCTCCATCACCAAATTTGAGGTTACTTCTTCACCAAGAAACTAAGTTAAAAGACTATTAATTAATGACACGTATTCCATATACATTGGTAATAACTCAAATTATATAATGAGGCCAGATAGTATATTTATTCACCATATTCATAATCTAGTATGGTATAATAGATGTAACCAATTTCAATATCTTTCTTCTTCCCCATCACCAAATTTTAGCTTACTTCATCACTAAGAAACTAAGTTAAAAGACTTTTACTTAATGCCACATATTCCATATACATTTGAAATAATTCAAATTATTTAATGAATCTCGATAGTATATTTATCAGCATATTCATATTGTATTATGGTATAATAGATGTAAACAATTTCAGTATTTTCTTCTTCTCCATCACTAAATTTTAGGTTACTTCATCACTAAGAAACTAAGTTAAAAGACTATTAATTGATGACACATATTCCATACACATTAGAAATAATTCAAATTATATAATGAGTCTCGATAGTATATTTATTTACCATATTCATATTGTATTATGATATAATAGATGTAAACAGTTTCAATATTATTCTTCTTTTCCATTACCAAATTTTAGGTTACTTCATCACTAAGAGACTAAGTTAAAAGACTATTAATTGATGACACATATTCCATATACATTTGAAATAATTAAAATTATATAATTAGGCCCGATATTATATTTATTCACCATATTCATATTGTATTATTGTAAAATAGATGTAAACAATTTCATTATTTTTCTTCTTCTCCGTCACCAAATTTTAGCTTACTTCTTTACCAACAAACTAAGTTAAAAGACTATTAATTAATGTCACATATTCCATATACATTGGTAATAACTCAAATTATATAATGAGACCCGATAGTATATTTATTCACCATATTCATATTCTATTATGGTATAATAGATGTAAACAGTTTCAATAATTTTCTTCTTCTCCATCACCAAATTTTAGGTTACTTCATCACTAAGAAACTGAGTTAAAAGACTATTACTTAATGAAACATATTCCATATACATTTGAAATAATTCAAATTATTTAATGAGTCTCGATAGTATATTTATTCACCATATTCATATTGTATTATGGTATAATAGATATAAACAATTTTAGAATTTTCTTCTTCTCCATCACCAAATTTTAGGTTACTTCATCACTAAGAAACTGAGTTAAAAGACTATTAATTGATGACACATATTCCATACACATTAGAAATAATTCAAATTATATAAAGAGTCTCGATAGTATATTTATTTACCATATTACTATTGTATCATGGTATAATAGATGTAAATAATTTCAGTATTTTTCTTCTTCTCCATCATAAAATTTTAGGTTACTTCTTCACCAAGAAACTAAGTTAAAAGACTATTAATTAATGACACGTATTCCATATACATTGGTAATAACTCAAATTATATAATGAGGCCCGATAGTATATTTATTCACCATATTCATAATCTAGTATGGTATAATAGATGTAACCAATTTGAATATTTTTCTTCTTCCCCATTACCAAATTTTAGCTTACTTCATCACTTAGATACTAAGTTAAAAGACTTTTACTTAATGACACATATTCCATATACATTTGAAATAATTCAATTTATTTAATGAATCTCGATAGTATATTTGTTCAGCGTATTCATATTGTATTATGGTATAATAGATGTAAACAATTTCAGTATTTTCTTCTTCTCCATCACCAAATTTTAGGTTACTTCATCACTAAGAAACTAAGTTAAAAGACTATTAATTGATGACACATATTCCATACACATTAGAAATAATTTAAATTATATAATGAGTCTCGATAGTATATTTATTTACCATATTCATATTGTATCATGGTATAATAGATGTAAATAATTTCAGTATTTTTCTTCTTCTCCATCAGCAAATTTTAGGTTACTTCTTCACCAAGAAACTAAGTTAAAAGACTATTAATTAATGACACGTATTCCATATACATTGGTAATAACTCAAATTATATAATGAGGCCCGATAGTATATTTATTCACCATATTCATAATCTAGTATGGTATAATAGATGTAACCAATTTCAATATTTTTCTTCTTCCCCATCACCAAATTTTAGCTTACTTCATCACTAAGATACTAAGTTAAAAGACTTTTACTTAATGCCACATATTCCATATACATTTGAAATAATTCAAATTATTTAATGAATCTCGATAGTTTATTTATCAGCATATTTATATTGTATTATGGTATAATAGATGTAAACAATTTCAGTATTTTCTTCTTCTCCATCACTAAATTTTAGGTTACTTCATCACTAAGAAACTAAGTTAAAAGACTATTAATTGATGACACATATTCCATACACATTAGAAATAATTCAAATTATATAATGAGTCTCGATAGTATATTTATTTACCATATTCATATTGTATTATGATATAATAGATGTAAACAGTTTCAATATTATTCTTCTTTTCCATTACCAAATTTTAGGTTACTTCATCCATAAGAAACTAAGTTAAAAGACTATTAATTGATGACACATATTCCATATACATTTGAAATAATTAAAATTATATAATTAGGCCCGATATTATATTTATTCACCACATTCATCTTGTATTATTGTAAAATAGATGTAAACAATTTCATTATTTTTCTTCTTCTCCGTCACCAAATTTTAGGTTTCTTCTTCACCAACAAACTAAGTTAAAAGACTATTAATTAATGTCACATATTCCATATACATTGTTAATAACTCAAATTATATAATGATGCCCGATAGTATATTTATTCACTATATTCATATTCTATTATGGTATAATAGATGTAAACAGTTTCAATAATTTTCTTCTTCTCCATCACCAAATTTTAGGTTACTTCATCACTAAGAAACTGAGTTAAAAGACTTTTACTTAATGACACGTATTCCATATACATTTGAAATAATTCAAATTATTTAATGAATCTCGATAGTATATTTATTCAGCATATTCATATTGTATTATGGTATAATAGATGTAAACAATTTCAGTATTTTTTTCTTCTCCATCACCAAATTTTAGGTTACTTCATCACTAAGAAACTGAGTTAAAAGACTATTAATTGATGACACATATTCCATACACATTAGAAATAATTCAAATTATATAATGAGTCTCGATAGTATATTTATTTACCATATTCATATTGTATTATGATATAATAGATGTAAACAATTTCAATATTTTTCTTCTTCTCCATCACCAAATTTTAGGTTACTTCATCACTAAGAAACTGAGTTAAAAGACTATTAATTGATGACACGCATTCCATATACATTGGTAATAACTCAAATTATATAATGAGTCTCGATAGCATATTTATTCACCATATTCATATTGTATTATGGTATAATAGATATAAACAATTTCAATATTTTTCTTCTTCTCCATCACCAAATTTTAGGTGACTTCTTCACCAACAAACTAAGTTAAAAGACTATTAATTAATGTCACATATGCCATACACATTAGAAATAACTCAAATTATATAATGAGGCCCGATAGTATATTTATTCACCATATTCATATTCTATTATGGTATAATAGATGTAAATATTTTCAATATTTTTCTTCTTCTCCATCACCAAATTTTAGGTTACTTCGTCACTAAGAAACTAAGTTAAAAGACTATTAATTGATGACACACATTCCATATACATTAGAAATAATTAAAATTATATAATTAGACCCGATAGTATATTTATTCACCGTATTCATATTGTATTATTGTAAAATAGATGTAAACAATTTCAATATTTTTCTTCTTCTCCGTCACCAAATTTTAGGTTACTTCTTCACCAAGAAACTAAGTTAAAATACTATTAATTAATGACACGTATTCCATATACATTGGTAATAACTCAAATTATATAATGCGGCCCGATAGTATATTTATTCACCATATTCATATTCTATTATGGTATAATATATGTAAACAATTTCAATATTTTTCTTCTTCTCCATCACCAAATTTTAGGTTATTTATCACTAAGAAACTAAGTTAAAAGACTATTACTTAATGACACATATTCCATATACATTTGAAATAATTCAAATTATTTAATGAGTCTCGATAGTATATTTATTCACCATATTCATATTGTATTATGGTATAATAGATGTAAAGAATTTCGGTATTTTCTTCTTCTACATCACCAAATTTTAGTTTACTTCATCACTAAGAAACTAAGTTAAAAGACTTTTAATTTGATGACACATATTCCATACACATTAGAAATAATTCAAATGATATAATGAGTCTCGATAGTATATTTATTTACCATATTCATATTGTAATATGGTATAATAGATGTAAACATTTTCAATATTTTTCTTCTTCTCCATCACCAAATTTTAGGTTACTTCGTCACTAAGAAACTAAGTTAAAAGACTATTACTTAATGACACATATTCCATATACATTAGAAATAATTCAAATTATATAATGAGTCTCGATAGTATATTTATTAACCATATTCATATTGTATTATGGTATATTAGATGTAAACAATTTTAGTATTTTTCTTCTTCTCCATGACCAAATTTTAGGTTACTTCTTCACCAAGAAACTAAGTTAAAAGACTTTAATTAATGACACATATTCCATATACATTGGTAATAACTCAAATTATATAATGAGGCCCGATAGTATATTTATTCACCATATTCATAATCTATTATGGTATAATAGATGTAAACTATTTCAATATTGTTCTTCTTCCCCACCACCAAATTTTAGCTTACTTCATCACTAAGAAACTAAGTTAAAAGACTATTAAATAATGACACATATTTCAAATACATTGATTATAATTCAAATTATATAATAAGGCCCAATAGTGTATTTATTTATCATATTCATATTTATTATGGTATAATAAATGTAAACAATTTAAGTATTTTCTTCTTCTCCATCACCAAATTTTAGTTTACTTCATCTCTAAGAAACTAAGTTATTAGACTATTACTTAATGACACATATTCCATATACATTTGAAATAATTCAAATTATATAATGAGTCTCGATAGTATATTTATTCACCATATTCATTTTGTATTATGGTATAATAGATGTAAACATAATCTATTATGGTATAATAGATGTAAACAATTTCAGTATTTTTCTTCTTCTCCATCACCAAATTTTAGGTTATTTATCACTAAGAAACTAAGTTAAAAGACTATTACTTAATGACACATATTCCATATACATTTGAAATAATTCAAACTATTTAATGAGTCACAATAGTATATTTATTCACCATATTCATATTGTATTATGGTATAATAGATGTAAACAATTTCGGTATTTTCTTCTTCTCCATCACCAAATTTTAGTTTACTTCATCACTAAGAAACTAAGTTAAAAGACTTTTAATTGATGACACATATTCCATACACATTAGAAATAATTCAAATGATATAATGAGTCTCGATAGTATATTTATTTACCATATTCATATTGTATTATGGTATAATAGATGTAAACATTTTCAATATTTTTCTTCTTCTCCATCACCAAATTTTAGGTTACTTCGTCACTAAGAAACTAAGTTAAAAGACTATTACTTAATGAAACATATTCCATATACATTAGAAATAATTCAAATTATATAATGAATCTCGATAGTATATTTATTAACCATATTCATATTGTATTATGGTATATTAGATGTAAACAATTTCAGTATTTTTCTTCTTCTCCATGACCAAATTTTAGGTTACTTCTTCACCAAGAAACTAAGTTAAAAGACTTTAATTAATGACACATATTCCATATACATTGGTAATAACTCAAATTATATAATGAGGCCCGATAGTATATTTATTCACCATATTCATAATCTATTATGGTATAATAGATGTAAACTATTTCAATATTGTTCTTCTTCCTCACCACCAAATTTTAGCTTACTTCATCACTAAGAAACTAAGTTAAAAGACTATTAAATAATGACACATATTTCAAATACATTGATTATAATTCAAATTATATAATAAGGCCCAATAATGTATTTATTTATCATATTCATATTGTATTATGGTATAATAAATGTAAACAATTTAAGTATTTTCTTCTTCTCCATCACCAAATTTTAGTTTACTTCATCTCTAAGAAACTAAGTTATTAGACTATTACTTAATGACACATATTCCATATACATTTGAAATAATTAAAATTATATAATGAGTCTCGATAGTATATTTATTCACCATATTCATTTTGTATTATGGTATAATAGATGTAAACAATTTCAATATTTTCTTCTTCTCCATCACTAAATTTTAGGTTACTTCATCACTAAGAAACTAAGTTAAAAGACTATTAATTGATGACACACATTCCATATACATTAGAAATAAATAAAATTATATAATTAGACCCGATAGTATATTTATTCACCGTATTCATATTGTATTATTGTAAAATAGATGTAAACAATTTCAATATTTTTCTTCTTCTCCGTCACCAAATTTTAGGTTACTTCTTCACCAAGAAACTAAGTTAAAAGACTATTAATTAATGACACGTATTCCATATACATTGGTAATAACTCAAATTATATAATGAGGCCCGATAGTATATTTATTCACCATATTCATATTCTATTATGGTATAATAGATGTAAACAATTTCAATATTTTTCTTCTTCTCCATCACCAAATGTTTAGTTATTTATCACTAAGAAACTAAGTTAAAAGACTATTACTTAATGACACATATTCCATATACATTTGAAATAATTCAAATTATTTAATGAGTCTCGATAGTATATATATTCACCATATTCATATTGTATTATGGTATAATAGATTTAAACAATTTCGGTATTTTCTTCTTCTCCATCACCAAATTTTAGTTTACTTCATCACTAAGAAACTAAGTTAAAAGATTTTTAATTGATGACACATATTCCATACTCATTAGAAATAATTCAAATGATATAATGAGTCTCGATAGTATATTTATTTACCATATTCATATTGTATTATGGTATAATAGATGTAAACATATTCAATATTTTTCTTCTTCTCCATCACCAAATTTTAGGTTACTTCGTCACTAAGAAACTAAGTTAAAAGACTATTACTTAATGACACATATTCCATATACATTAGAAATAATTCAAGTTATATAATGAGTCTCCATATTATATTTATTCACCATATTCATATTGTATTATGGTATAATAGATGTAAACAATTTCAGTATTTTTCTTCTTGTCCATCACCAAGTTTTAGGTTACTTCTTCACCAAGAAACTAAGCTAAAAGATTTTAATTAATGACACGTATTCCATATACATTGGTAATAACTCAAATTATATAATGAGGCCCGATAGTATATTTATTCACCATATTCATATTCTATTATGGTATAATAGATGTAAACTATTTCAATATTGTTCTTCTTCCCCACCACCAAATTTTAGCTTACTTCATCACTAAGAAACTAAGTTAAAAGATTATTAAATAATGACACATATTTCAAATACGTGACCAAATTTTAGGTTACTTCTTCACAAAGAAACTAAGCTAAAAAACTATTAATTAATGACACGTATTCCATATACATTGGTAATAACTTAAATTATATAATGATGCCCGATAGTATATTTATTCACCATATTCATAATCTATTATGGTATAATTGATGTAAACAATTTCCGTATTTTCTTCTTCTCCATCAACAAATTTTAGGTTACTTCATCACTAAGAATCTAAGTTAAAAGACTATTAATTAATGACACATATTTCATATCCATTGTTAATAACTCAAATTATATAATGAGGCCCGATAATATATTTATTCACCATATTCATATTCTATTATGGTATAATAGATGTAAACAATTTCAATATTTTTCTTCTTCTCCATCACCAAATTTTAGGTTACTTCTTCACCATGAAACTAAGTTAAAAGACTATTAATTAATGACATGTATTCCATATACATTGGTAATAACTCAAATTATATAATGAGGCCCGGTAGTATATTTATTCACCATATTCATATTCTTTTATGGTATAATAGATGTAAACAATTTAAATATTTTTCTTCTTCTTGATCACCAAATTTTAGGTTACTTCATCACTAAGAAACTAAGCTAAAAGACTATTAATTAATGGCACATATTTAAAATACATTGGTTATAATTCAAATTATATAATGAGGCCCGATAGTATATTTATTTACCATATTCATATTGTATTATGGTATAAAACATGTAAACAATTTCAATATTTTTCGTCTTCTCCATCACCAAATTTTAGTTTACTTCATCACTAAGAAACTAAGTTAAAAGACTACTAATTGATGACACATATTCCATACACATTAGAAATAATTCAAATTATATAATGAGTCTCGATAGTATATTTATTTACCATATTCATATTGTATTATGGTATAATAGATGTAAAAATTTTCAATATTTTTCTTCTTCTCCATCACCAAATTTTAGGTTACTTCATCTCTAAGAAACTAAGTTAACAGAATATTACTTAATGACACATATTCCATATACATTTGAAATAATTCAAATTATATAATGAGTCTCGATAGTATATTTAATCACCATATTCATATTGTATTATGGTATAATAGATGTAAACAATTTCAGTATTTTCTTCTTCTCCATCACCAAATTTTAGGTTACTTCTTCACCAAGAAACTAAGTTAAAAGACTATTAATTAATGACACATATTCCATACACATTGCTAATAACTCAAATTATATATTGACGACCGATAATATATTTATTCACCAGATTCATATTGTATTATGGTATAATAGATGTAAACAATTTCAATACTTTTCTTTTTCTCCATCACCAAATTTTAGGTTACTTCATCACTAAGAAACTAAGTTAAAAGACTATTAATTGATGACACATATTCCATACACATTAGAAATAATTCAAATTATATAGTTAGTCTCGATAGTATATTTATTCACAATATTCATATTGTATTATGGTATAATAGATGTAAACAATTTCAGTATTTTTCTTCTTCTCCATCACCAAATTTTAGGTTACTTCTTCACCAAGAAACTAAGTTAAAAGACTATTAATTAATGACACATATTCCACACACATTGGTAATAACTCAAATTATATAATGACGCCCGATAGTATATTTATTTACCATATTCATATTGTATTATGGTATAATAGATTTAAAAATTTTCCATATTTTTCTTCTTCTCCATCACCAAATTTTAGGTGACTTCTTCACCAACAAACTAAGTTAAAAGACTATTAATTAATGTCACATATTCCATACACATTAGAAATAACTCAAATTATATAATGAGGCCCGATAGTATATTTATTCACCATATTCATATTCTATTATGGTATAATAGATGTAAATATTTTCAATATTTTTCTTCTTCTCCATCACCAAATTTTAGGTTACTTCGTCACTAAGAAACTAAGTTAAAAGACTATTAATTGATGACACACATTCCATATACATTAGAAATAATTAAAATAATATAATTAGACCCGATAGTATATTTATTCATCGTATTCATATTGTATTATTGTAAAATAGATGTAAACAATTTCAATATTTTTCTTCTTCTCCGTCACCAAATTTTAGGTTACTTCTTCACCAAGAAACTAAGTTAAAAGACTATTAATTAATGACACGTATTCCATATACATTGGTAATAACTCAAATTATATAATGAGGCCCGATAGTATATTTATTCACCATATTCATATTCTATTATGGTATAATAGATGTAAACAATTTCAATATTTTTCTTCTTCTCCATCACCAAATTTTTAGTTATTTATCACTAAGAAACTAAGTTAAAAGACAATTACTTAATGACACATATTCCATATACATTTGAAATAATTCAAATTATTTAATGAGTCTCGATAGTATATATATTCACCATATTCATATTGTATTATGGTATAATAGATGTAAACAATTTCGGTATTTTCTTCTTCTCCATCACCAAATTTTAGTTTACTTCATCACTAAGAAACTAAGTTAAAAGATTTTTAATTATTGACACATATTCCATACTCATTAGAAATAATTCAAATGATATAATGAGTCTCGATAGTATATTTATTTACCATATTCATATTGTATTATGGTATAATAGATGTAAACATATTCAATATTTTTCTTCTTCTCCATCACCAAATTTTAGGTTACTTCGTCACTAAGAAACTAAGTTAAAAGACTATTACTTAATGACACATATTCCATATACATTAGAAATAATTCAAATTATATAATGAGTCTCCATATTATATTTATTCACCATATTCATATTGTATTATGGTATAATAGATGTAAACAATTTCAGTATTTTTCTTCTTGTCCATCACCAAGTTTTAGGTTACTTCTTCACCAAGAAACTAAGCTAAAAGATTTTAATTAATGACACGTATTCCATATACATTGGTAATAACTCAAATTATATAATGAGTCCCGATAGTTTATTTATTCACCATATTCATAATCTATTATGGTATAATAGATGTAAACAATTTCAGTATTTTTCTTCTTCTCCATCACCAAATTTTAGGTTATTTATCACTAAGAAACTAAGTTAAAAGACTATTACTTAATGGCACATATTCCATATACATTTGAAATAATTCAAATTATTTAATGAGTCTCGATAGTATATTTATTCACCATATTCATATTGTATTATGGTATAATAGATGAAAACAATTTCGGTATTTTCTTCTTCTCCATCACCAAATTTTAGTTTACTTCATCACTAAGAAACTAAGTTAAAAGACTTTTAATTGATGACACATATTCCATACACATTAGAAATAATTCAAATGATATAATGAGTCTCGATAGTATATTTATTTACCATATTCATATTGTATTATGGTATAATAGATGTAAACAATTTCAATATTTTTCTTCTTCTCCGTCACCAAATTTTAGGTTACTTCTTCACCAAGAAACTTAGTTAAAAGACTATTAATTAATGACACGTATTCCATATACATTGGTAATAACATAAATTATATAATGAGGCCCGATAGTATATTTATTCACCATATTCATATTCTATTATGGTATAATAGATGTAAACAATTTCAATATTTTTCTTCTTCTCCATCACCAAATTTTAGGTTATTTATCACTAAGAAACTAAGTTAAAAGACTGTTACTTAATGACACATATTCCTTATACATTTGAAATAATTCAAATTATTTAATGAGTCTCGATAGTATATTTATTCACCATATTCATATTGTATTATGGTATGATAGATGTAAACAATTTCGGAATTTTCTTCTTCTCCATCATCAAATTTTAGTTTACTTCATCACTAAGAAACTAAGTTAAAAGACTACTAATTGATGACACATATTCCATACACATTAGAAATAATTCAAATTATATAATGAGTCTCGATAGTATATTTATTTACCATATTCATATTGTATTATGGTATAATAGATGTAAAAATTTTCAATATTTTTCTTCTTCTCCATCACCAAATTTTAGGTTACTTCATCTCTAAGAAACTAAGTTAAAAGAATATTTTTTAATGACACATATTCCATATACATTTGAAATAATTCAAATTATATAATGAGTCTCGATAGTATATTTAATCACCATATTCATATTGTATTATGGTATAATAGATGTAAACAATCTCAGTATTTTCTTCTTCTCCATCACCAAATTTTAGGTTACTTCTTCACCAAGAAACTAAGTTAAAAGACTATTAATTAATGACACATATTCCATACACATTGCTAATAACTCAAATTATATATTGACACCCGATAATATATTTATTCACCAGATTCATATTGTATTATGGTATAATAGATGTAAACAATTTCAATATTTTTCTTTCTCTCCATCACCAAATTTTAGGTTACTTCATCACTAAGAAACTAAGTTAAAAGACTATTAATTGATGACACATATTCCATACACATTAGAAATAATTCAAATTATATAGTGAGTCTCGATAGTATATTTATTCACCATATTCATATTGTATTATGGTATAATAGATGTAAACAATTTCAGTATTTTTCTTCTTCTCCATCACCAAATTTTAGGTTACTTCTTCACCAAGAAACTAAGTTAAAAGACTATTAATTAATGACACATATTCCATACACATTGGTAATAACTCAAATTATATAATTACGCCCGATAGTATATTTATTTACCATATTCATATTGTATTATGGTATAATAGATTTTAAAATTTTCAATATTTTTCTTCTTCTCCATCACCAAATTTTAGGTTACTTCTTCACCAAGAAACTAAGTTAAAAGACTATTAATTAATGACACATATTCCATACACATTGCTAATAACTCAAATTATATAATGACGCCGGATAATATATTTATTCACCATATTCATATTGTATTATGGTATAATAGATGTAAATAATTTCAATATTTTTCTTTTTCTCCATCACAAAATTTTAGGTTACTTCATCACTAAGAAACTAAGTTAAAAGACTATTAATTAATGACACATATTTCATATACATTGGAAATAATTCAAATTATATAATGAGTCTCGATAGTATATTTAATCACCGTATTCATACTGTATTATGGTATAATAGATATAAACAATTTCAGTATTTTTCTTCTTTTCCATCACCAATTTTTAGGCTACTTCATCACTAAGAATCTAAGTTAAAAGACTATTAATTAATGACACATTTTTTATATACATTGTTGTGATCGGTGGATCTGGAACTGACTGTTTAACGCTGGTTCACGAAATGTCGCGGAAGCAAGAGTCGCCACCGTCTTTTATTTTCTCCAACATGGACAGGACAAAAGCACAACAAAATTCCTTATGAGATTAGTTCTCGGTTCGGGAGGTAGATTTATAGAAAGGGAAGGTGTTAGCACCCTTTCTATCCATGGTTATCCATGGGCTCTTAGATACTTGCTCATTTGTGTTTTCAAAATGTTTGTTTGCTTTTCAAAGTGTGAGTGGGTTTGAAAAAGTTTCGTTTAAAGATTTCTGAATAACTCTTGTATCAGTCCTCAAGAGTGTTTGAAAAATTGTTTTGAAAGCTTTTTGAAAGTGTCGGGTGTGAAAAGTATGTTGTTTGTTTTTTTGAAAAGAGCAAGTATCTATGAGTCATCTACCTACCCTAAGGAATTAAGCTGTGTAAGTGTCATTTAGGTTGTGCCATCCCACCATTGAGAGGTAGGTAGCACCACCGTTGGAGGTGTTCGGGTCAATTCGAGGATTAGGGACAGTGTGGTCACCGGAGCAACAGTAGGACACCTTAGAAGCTACCCTTATGCCATTGATCCTTTTTAATTCCGAGGCAACCTTTCCGAGGCAACTGGATCATATCATGGACATAAGGACTTACCAAAACGTCCTGTACTCGACGACCACAATTCGAGCTTGTAGGGACAGTGTGGTCACCAGAGCAACAGTAGGACACCTTAGAAGCTACCCTTATGCCATGTTCATGGACATAAGGACTTACTAAAACGTCCTATACTCGACGACCACGTTTCGAGGGGCAAGGCAACAGTGAGGCGTACCCTAAGAGTGGTGTGTGAATTTGTGTATTGTTTTCAGTTTATGTTATCTTTGATCAGGCATTGAGGTGAGCTACGTTTGATTTTATTTGGGCCATTCATTCTTTCATACAAGTTAACAGTTAAAAGGGGTGCGGAAAGTAAATTGCGGAAAACGTAAATCCTACGCTATTACAAGGCGCGGGTCTATACATCGCCAAATCTTTACAAAGACCCGTTTTAAGTAAATAAGTGCAGAAAATAAAAAAAAACAGTAAAAGGTCCTATTTACTATTACATATCCGGAGCAATTACATAATAATCGAACAAATTAAATACGCGCGAATAAAGAAAAGGGAATTAATTTTTTTTGTCTTTTTTTTGGTAATTAAATGAAATTGAAAACTAATTAATTATTTTAATCACAAGAAAACATTTTTGATTTTTTATATTTTTTATGAAATAAAATAGAAATAAAATAGAAATAAAAAGAAACAAAGTTAAAGATTAACCTAAATCTAGATCTATTTTAATTTATTAAAAGGAATGTTAAAATGGCCTAATTAACAACTAATTCAATTATGATTTATTTACAAAATAATAAATAATAATAAAAAGTGTTAATTATTTTTTTTTGTTTTTTATGAAAATGTTAGTTAAATTAATTTAATGATAGAGTAATTATTTTTTTGTGTTTTTTGGATCAATTTTAATAACTAAAAGCAAATAAAAGTCAAATTAATGATTATTTAACAATTAATTAAAATATGCATGCAAAAATATTATTTTTAATGTCACAAATTAAATAAACATTTTTTCTGATTAAAATGCAAAAGGAAAATATTTTTTGTGAATTTTTAAATGCATGAGAAAATTATTTGAATATAAATTAAATTAAGATTAAAAATATAAAACAAGGAAAAACAAAGAAAACAAGTTAATTATGGAAAAGGTGGAAAAAGGGCAGAACCAGGACTTAAACTCGTGCCCTTTGGAGGAATCCACTGATGCGTTGCCATCTGAGCTGCATGTTTTAATTGAAACAATAATAACACATATATATTATATTAGTAAATCAAATATTCCCCTGGAAAAAAAAGAAAAAGGCGCGCTTATTTCAAACGGACGAATGAGGAGGAGACGCGTCAGCGTCTTCTTCCTTGGACACTGGTTTTTATACCTGCGGATTTCTATCCGCAGGCTGCTTCCAAAATGGTCCTCAGGCCACGAAAACATCACCTAAAGCCATGGATGATCTCGTCTATATCCACTGATCTCACTTATGCCCTTGGATGGCCTTGATTCAACCTGAAACAAAAATGCCTAAAACGAAGATACACAAACCCTAGGCACGAATTTGGTCATACAAAGCATAAAAATGGAATTGAATAATGCTATTAGATCCAGAATCAAGCAAGCAACATGATTATACCAAAAAATTTGAGAAAAGATGCAAGAATGGGGAGTATGGATTTCGTGCACAGGGGCGAGTTTGAGGCAACTTACAGCGTCGTATAGGTGATCTCAGGCTGCGTTTTTGGTCTATTCAGCTTCAGGGTGTGGCAATGAAGAAGGCTATGTGCTTCTTTTGATCTCAAAGTGCCTGTAACCTAGCTTTCAATCCCCCACTTTTTTTGACAAATTTTTGTTTTGGTCCTGGCCGTTTTTTAGCTTTCTAGGTCGTGGAAACACTTGTGTTAGCTTGCACATGTATTATGTAATGAGTTTTGATCAAAATTATGGCCAATAATGCAATGCATTCATGCTTGGGATTTTCCATAAACTCCATTGAAGCACTTTCCATACTTAAGCCAAAATTTGAATTCTTGCTTCATTTAGGCCCTTGCACGAATTTGGAATGATCATGATGATGTATCAAAGCAATTCAATACAACAAATATCCCCTTAATTAACTTCTTTGATTTTATTTGATTTTAAATGATTTAAAATGAATTAAATCAAATAAAATTAAATAAAAATGAAAAAATTAATTTTAAATCTTGAAATAATTTGTGGGACACGTGGGAAGCACGGCCAAGCTGAAACAAGTGGAAAAAGTGGGCCCCTTTTGTCAAAAATGAAGTTTCAAGGGTAATTGACTTTGGCCATTTCACAAAAATTTCTCAACTTCTCCAATGCATATCTTGTTCAATTTTAAAGCTATGAACATGTTCTTGGACATTTTGGAAAGGTCTTGAAGTCCTCTAACCAATGTCTTTGGTCCCATGTCATTTTGATTTACCAATCTCAAGTTATGGTCTTTGACTTAAAGTCCCTTTTTGTTGACTTTTGAAAATGACCTATAATGTTGAAATTGATAACTTTTTGTGAGAGCATTTCTTGGACTTGGAGTGTGAAGATGAGTTGTAGGAAATGTCTTCCCCTTCAAGATGAGCATTGGATGGGATTTTTCTGATGAACCATGAAAAAGTTATGCCTTGGTCAAGTTACAGTTGACTTTTCAGCTGTCCAAAAATAGAAACTTTTGACACCTTGATGATTTTTGAGCCATTCTTGTGAAATCATGATCAAGACTTGATCAAATGATGATTGTGGCTTCAAAATAAGATATTGACCGAAAATTTTGACTTTTGACTGCCAAATGACCATTTTGCCCCTGCAGTTGACTGTGGAGCAATTAGGGTTTTTGACTGTGCAACTTGACCTTGTGAGCCTTGAAACTTGACATGTAGATGCTTGACAATGTGTATAGGCATGTGTGACTTGATTGAGCTCTTGAAAACCTCAACTTCTTTGCAAGAACCAAAACCCTAATTTGACTGGCTTAGGAGGATGGTTTGACTGTGTAGCCCTTGAGTAAACTTTGAGCCATTTGAGGTGATGCTTGGCAAAACCTTGAAGATTATGGGAGGGAAAATTTTGGGGTACAACAGTTTCCCCTGTTCAATCTTCTTAGACCTGAGGATGTAGATTGGCTTGTGTGCCTTTCGTGATCCGAGGGTGGAAGATGATTGAACACTAGAGTGCCCAGAAATTTGCACTCACATAGTAGCATGTTAGCAGTGTGATAGCAGGAATGGGCTTAAAGATGCCATTTGGAGAGATGATGGATAGGAGGATGGGCTTATAGATGCCATCTGGAAGTGTGACAGAACCTTGTCGGGAATGGGCTTATAGATGCCATTTGGAGACTGTTGGATAACTGAATCTGAATAAGCAATAGAACGGCGTCCAGATCTGGAGCATCTCTAGGCTATATCTGAAAGGAAATATGGAATGAGTATCAGAACGTCGCCATTCCTGGGTCACATCTGGACTATCTTTAGAAAGAGTCTTGAATAAGCAAGAAAACAACATCCATATCTGGAGCATGTCTAAGCTATCTCTGAAAGGAAATCTGGAATGAGTATCAGAACGTCGCCATGCATGGGTCACATCTGAACCATATCTAGAAGGAGTCTTGAATAAGCAAGAAAACAACATCCATATCTGGAGCATGTCTAAGCTATCTCTGAAAGGAAATCTGGAATGAGTACCAGAACGTCGCCATGCCTGGGTCACATCTGAACCATATCTAGAAGGAGTCTTGAATAAGCAAAAGAACAACATCCATATCTGGAGAATTTCCAAGCTATCTCTGAAAGGAAATCTGGAATGAGTATCAGAACGTCGCCATGCCTGGGTCACATCTGAACCATATCTAGAAGGAGTCTTGAATAAGCAAAAGAACAGCATCCATATCTGGAGCATTTCCAAGCTATCTCTGAAAGGAAATCTGGAATGAGTATCAGAACGTCGCCATGCCTGGGTCACATCTGAACCATATCTAGAAGGAGTCTTGAATAAGCAAAAGAACAGCATCCATATCTAGAGTATTTCCAAGCTATCTCTGAAAGGAAATCTGGAATGAGTATCAGAATATCGCCATGCCTGGGTCACATCTGAACCATATCTAGAAGGTGATCTCTGAATAAATAATAGAACAGCCTCCGTGTCCGGAGCATCTCTAAGTTATATCTGAGAAGAAATCTGGAATAAGTATCAGAACGTCGCCATGCCTGGGTCACATCTGAACCATATCTAGAAAGGTGATCTCTGAATAAACAACAGAACAGCCTCCGTGCCCGGAGCATCTCTAAGTTATATCTGAGAAGAAATCTAGAATAAGTATCAGAACGTCGCCATGCCTGGGTCACATCTGAACCATATCTAGAAAGGTGATCTCTGAATAAACAATAGAACAGCCTCCGTGTCCGGAGCATCTCTAAGTTATATCTGAGAAGAAATCTGGAATAAGTATCAGAACGTCGCCATGCCTGGGTCACATCTGAACCATATCTAGAAAGGAATTTTGAATAAGAAAAAGAACAGCATCCCTATCTGGAGCATTTCCAAGCTATCTCTTTAATCTTTTTAACGTAGACATGCCCTGGCCGGATACAGGTATCGAATCCACAATCAATCGCTCACAGACATGCCTTGGCTAGATACAGGAATCGAATCTGGGATTGCGATAGTTGATAGTAATCATCTTTGTATTGACCTTTCCTAAAAAAAGGCAAAAACATTAGTTATATGCAATGTCATGGTGCATGGAATGCGCGGTGTCATGACGTTTATAACCAATGGGATTGTAGAATGTGATGTTTATATCATGTATGAAAATGTGATGTTTGCGAATGTATTTTTGTCTAGGAAAATAAATCCTTGACGAATGCCGGGAGCTTATCCTGGGCTGATGTTGCAAGAATACCGGTAGGAGAAGATAACTCCGTTGGGGGATAAACTTGGCGAATAGATTACTCTGCGGGGAAAATTACTCTAGCGATCTTGCTGGGGAAAATACTCTGTGGGAAGAGAGGTACTTCGCTGAGATGTTGTATGAGAACTCCGCTGGGGATACCATTGTTGAGTTACGCTTTGGCAATTTGAGGAACTCCGCTGGGGATAGGCAGACTTCGTCGGGGACGATCTTTCCCTGGTTATTGGCTGAGGATAACCCAGTTATATCCTGGTGGGGAAATAACCTTTAAACATGGTCGGGGAGAAATACATTGGTACTCTGCAGGTGGTAAGCTTCTAGAATCTACTGGGGATAAGCTTCCTGAATCCACTGGGGAGATTGATTGAACTCTCCTGGGGAAACTTTTGAGATTGCACTGGGGAAGTGGCTCTACTTGTAGTGTCTGGTATACCGCCGGGGAACAATATTAGATCAAGATTGTCGGGGATGCTTGTTAGGAATGTTCGTATGCTCCGCTGGGGAATGTTGAGATCTTCGGGGAATAATCCCACTTCCTTAAGGCTGACAGTAAGTTAACTCCGCTTGGGGAGAGTGTTGCCGACTTGCTGGAGGTATGGGCCTTCTCAGGGCTGATTGGAGACCCACTCTGCTTGGGGAGAATTGTTGGATCTTGTCTCACTCTCTGGGGAATTAAGGTATCTTGGTTACGTTCTTCAGCTGACCTTACCTTGGTGCCTGGAGGACAGAGCAGCTTGATCGCTTAGACAACTCTTTATTGCCCCAGTTTCAGTGGGAGAAGGCACCTGTGGCTGTAATTGACAAATCTTCTGGTAGACAGGTGACGAGACGCCAGGACATAGTCGTACGCTTTGATCCCTAATTTTTTCCTGGACCGCCCTTTCGGGTTTTCAGTCCACCGGGATACCCATTTTTGCCCAAGCCGCCTTTTCAGGTTTTCGACTTGCCGGGTGTACAGATTGTTTTTATTTTCATCCCTTATTTTTGCCCGAACCCTTTTGGTTCGCCGGGAAGCCCTTATTTTTGCCTAGGTGTGTCAACCTAGTGGGTCTTTGCTTATGCGTAGTGTTTTTTTTTTCCGACTATGTCCGTGCTCTCAGGATGCAAGGAGTTGTCACTGTCAGTAGGGTTGCGTTGCCCTACTACCAGAAGATCTTCGTTTGATCGTGCAAGATTCGTAGCTGGAACTCATGTCCAATGCCCCAGGTGACTCAGGCGGAGATTTGCCCCAGGCTATTAGGCATTTGAGAGATTCTCTGAATCTTGACTGGACTGCCCCAGATGATGGACAATGATCATGCCATGCCCCTTGGTTGGAAGTGTTTTTGTTCATCAGATATTCTTCGTGCGAATTTCTTTGCTGTTCGAACAAAAAGTCATATGCAAACAATGTTATTTAAAAATGCAAAGCTTATGTTTGTCTTGGAGTTTTTTGAAAATGCATTTTTTAGTAAAACCAGTGAATTTTGTAAAATGTGATGTCAACTCGTTATTTTACAGCGAGCCTTAAGGAGTCAGGATACTTTTCGTAACAGTATGGTTTCGAACTAACTCATGCTTCAGCTAGGACTTTTAAGGGTTATAACGTGGCCTGGTTCACGGTTTAAGAAACAAAGGATAAAGGCTCAAATTATATTTGTACCCACCCGTTCTTCGTGATGTTCTTCAAACCTAAACTCAACTGATCGTGCGTTAGACCTTATTTGAATCTTCGCTTTGATATTCCAGTGATGGTTTGGATATTGACAGTTTATTTTGAATAGGTAGTCTTTTTGTTTTTGTTGAGGGTTTGTAGGACCTCTTTCTTTTTTGATTTTGTTATCCCTGTTTTTTTTGCCTGAACTGTCTCTTTTGTATTTACAGTCAGCGGGATGCCCCAGTTTTGTAAGTCTCCTTCATAGGTTTTGACTTATTGGGCTTTTATTTCTGCGAAATGATAACTGCCTGTCTTTATGATTATTCGGAACCATCATTGTCTTTTACTTTGTAAGGACTCCTTTGATGCCGTTCATTGTGCACCTGGATCAACTGAGAGAACTACCCTGCCCCAGGTTATGATTAAGGGTTTTAATTTTTGTGAAAAGAAAAACTCCTACTTCTTTGGCTCGAAGGGGTTGACGAGGGATTATCTTCCTTATAAGTCCAGTGTTTAGGAATTGAAACAATGCATGTACCTCATCAGCGGGGTCGGTTCAAAAGCATACAGTAGATCATGGTATCGTTTTCGTCATCCTCCCTCAAGAGGCTTAGAATTTTAAATCGAGAGTTTGACATCACAAAAATATGAAAGCAATTTGAATATAGCGAAGGCGAATATATTGATTCAAAACAGACATATGCGATGTATTAATGAAATAACAACGTTTGACATGAATAAAATGTTTGAACAATCAAAAGAAAATTACAACTTGAAAAATCCTAATGAACAAAAAAAAGTGCTTTCTACCCTAGCCATGTTTTGGCAAGGGAGCAGTGATCACATTGGGAGCCTCGAGTGCCTCGAACTGGACCTCCTTTGCGTCGATTAGATCCTGAACCTTGTTCTTCAAAGTCCAACAATCCTCTGTAGCATGCCCCGAGCTGTCAGAATGATAAGCGCAACGGACGTTGGGGTTATACCTTGAAGGTGTCCTGTTGGGATTCTTAGGAGGGTCCCTTAGAGTTACCAAGTTGGTCTCCAGCAACTGTGGCAATATCTGGGCCAAGGTCATGCTGAGGGGAGTGAATTGCCTTTTAGGTCTCTCTTCCCTTTGTTGGTTGCGATGTTGAGGAGCACCGACCGGTTTTGAAATAACCACCGCGTTGACAGCTTGGCGGTGTTCAACACTGGATTCTTTCTTGAATGGCTTCTTCTCATTGTTCGAGGAGTCACCCTTTGGTATCTTCCCAGACTTGATACCAGCTTCTATTCTTTCCCTAGTCAAGATCAGATCTGTGAATCCGGCAGAAGAATTCCCAATCAGATGGTTAAAGAACGGCCCAGACAGGGTCCCCAAGAACATGTCAACGAGTTCCCGGTCAGTCAGAGGTGGTTGCACCCTTCCAGCAAGGTCTCTCCACCTTTGCGCGTACTCCTTAAAACCTTCACCCGTCCCCAGTGACATACCCTGGAGTTGGGTACGCGTAGGAGCGAGGTTGGCATTATACTGATACTGCTTATAAAAAGCAGTAGCCAAGTCCTCCCAGTTACGAATAGTGGTTCCATCCAGTTGATAGAACCATTCGAGTTGAGTCCCTGAAAGACTCTCCTGGAAGAAATGGATCCATAGATTCTTGTCTGCCGTGTAGGGCTGGATCTTCCTTACGTAGGAACGGAGGTGCAACTTAGGACAGGAAACCCCGTCGTACTTTACAAAGGCTGGTGCCTTGAACTTGTGAGGGATCACCACCCTAAAAAGATAAACCTAGGTCCCCAAAGTCCAACCCAGGCACACGTTGAATCTCCATAGCATTTAACCGGTCCTCCAGCTGTTTGTACCTGTCCTCAGCAAGAGGGTATTGTTCGTCATTGAAATCTGTCTCGGTGTCAGAGACTACGGGACTAGGAACCCTTCCTTCTTGGTGACTGCCTTCCCCAACAGATGGAGTAGTCCGCTCAGCTTCATTCTGCAGTGTATTCCCAGATCTGCGTCTATGGTTGAACAAAATAGTCCTCTTCTTCTTTTTCTTCAAAAGCAGAGTCTTCAATTCCTGTTGTCCTTGGGCCAAGCTCATGACCATCTCCTGGAACTGGGCGTTCTGGGCCTGGAGGGCCTTGATAGCTTGTTCATTGGATGATTCAGGATTCATGATGACTGCTGAAATAAACAGCGAAGAAGGTAAGTGACCTGTAGAACAGAGTACCTGTAATGCAATGATATGTATGTATGCATGCAATGTTTTCAAGGATCTCACGGGGTAAACAGAGAAACTTGTTAGAATTTGAATTTGGGTAGCTTGATTGAAGGAACTTCATGTTGCTGAGAGTCCTTCTTCAAGAGTCAAGGCTCACCATATCGAGTGGGTCATAGCCCCTGACTCAAGTTATCAACCTTGGCTAGAGGAAAATAAATCCCCTTTGCCCCTTGCTAGACATCATGACCTGCATCACAAACCCTTGATATCCTTGAAATGGATTAGTCCTTATGTAGGATGTATGCAATGGTATGATGTTATGCTATGCATGGAGTGATGTAAGTAGGCCCTGTAATGAGTCCTAATTAAGGACTGTAAACAAAACCTGCAAGGAACCCATGTTGTTAGATAACAAGTATGTACAAGTAGTCCAAGTTTAAAGGTACACAAGTCACACAAGACAGCCCTTAGAGTTTAGGCCAGCATGAAGTTCAGGTACTACCCTCTTTCAGTTTCGTTGGTTAAGACCTGTCCTATCAAAAGTAACCGGGTTCTAGAGGATCCCAATATCACTGACTACCCTCAATCGGTCATAACTCCAGCGTCGCAATCTTTTCTTGCAACCAGAACCATCGCGAGAGTTTAGCCTCAATGGGTGTAGCATACTGCTACTATTCTATGGCCAAGTTGGGTCACATTAGGGTTCTAAGGTCGGTTGGTGCTTAATGATTCCTCAGAAGACCCATATTATCCTCGTTACAATATAAGGGATATCGGTACAGACCAAGGTGCCACACCAACGTAGCCACTGCTTCACCCGTGTCGGTCTACGCCGGACAGGTCCCTCACAGCTTATGCTACCTAAAAGGGTATCCCCAGATCCGGGTTAGGATCTATGAAACTCCGATGCAAAAACCCACAAATATAAAGCAATCAAAGCAAAGCAATTGAAAACATAAGTATGATCTAATCCTAAGGTACACCTCACTTTTATATCCCCAGCAGAGTCGCCAGTTCTGTGATCGGTGGATTTAGAACTGACTGTTTGAAGCTGGTTTTGCAAAATGTCGCGGAAGCAAGAGTCGCCACCGTCTTTTATTTTCTCCAACATGGACAGGACAAAAGCACAGCAAAATTCCTTATGAGATTAGTTCTTGGTTCGGGAGGTAGATTTATAGAAAGGGAAGGTGTTAGCACCCTTTCTATCCATGGTTATCCATGGGCTCTTAGATACTTGCTCATTTGTGTTTTCAAAATGTTTGTTTGCTTTTCAAAGTGTGAGTGGGTTTGAAAAAGTTTCGTTTAAAGATTTCTGAATAACTCTTGTATCAGTCCTCAAGAGTGTTTGAAAAATTGTTTTGAAAGCTTTTTGAAAGTGTCGGGTGTGAAAAGTATGTTGTTTGTTTTTTTGAAAAGAGCAAGTATCTATGAGTCATCTACCTACCCTAAGGAATTAAGCTGTGTAAGTGTCCTTTAGGTAGTGCCATCCCACCATTGAGAGGTAGGTAGCACCACCGTTGGAGGTGTTCGGGTCAATTCGAGGATTAGGGACAGTGTGGTCACCGGAGCAACAGTAGGACACCTTAGAAGCTACCCTTATGCCATTGATCCTTTTTAATTCCGAGGCAACTGGATCATATCATGGACATAAGGACTTACCAAAACGTCCTGTACTCGACGACCACAATTCGAGCTTGTAGGGACAGTGTGGTCACCAGAGCAATAGTAGGACACCTTAGAAGCTACCCTTATGCCATTTTCATGGACATAAGGACTTACTAAAACGTCCTATACTCGACGACCACATTTCGAGGGGCAAGGCAACAGTGAGGCGTACCCTAAGAGTGGTGTGTGAATTTGTGTATTGTTTTCAGTTTATGTTATCTTTGATCAGGCATTGAGGTGAGCTACGTTTGATTTTATTTGGGTCATTCATTCTTTCATACAAGTTAACAGTTAAAAGGGGTGCGGAAAGTAAATTGCAGAAAACGTAAATCCTACGCTATTACAAGGCGCGGGTCTATACATCGCCAAATCTTTACAAAGACTCGTTTTAAGTAAATAAGTGCGGAAAAAAAAAAGTAAAAGGTCCTATTTACTATTACATATCCGGAGCAATTACATAATAATCGAACAAATTAAATACGCGCGAATAAAGAAAAGGGAATTAATTTTTTTTTGTCTTTTTTTTTGGTAATTAAATGAAATTGAAAACTAATTAATTATTTTAATCACAAGAAAACATTTTTGATTTTTTATATTTTTTATGAAATAAAATAGAAATAAAATAGAAATAAAAAGAAACAAAGTTAAAGATTAACCTAAATCTAGATCTATTTTAATTTATTAAAAGGAATGTTAAAATGGCCTAATTAACAACTAATTCAATTATGATTTATTTACAAAATAATAAATAATAATAAAAAGTGTTAATTATATTTTTTTTGTTTTTTATGAAAATGTTAGTTAAATTAATTTAATGATAGAGTAATTATTTTTTTGTGTTTTTTGGATCAATTTTAATAACTAAAAGCAAATAAAAGTCAAATTAATGATTATTTAACAATTAATTAAAATATGCATGCAAAAATATTATTTTTAATGTCAAAAATTAAATAAACATTTTTTCTGATTAAAATGCAAAAGGAAAATATTTTTTGTGAATTTTTAAATGCATGAGAAAATTATTTGAATATAAATTAAATTAAGATTAAAAATATAAAACAAGGAAAAACAAAGAAAACAAGTTAATTATGGAAAAGGTGGAAAAAGGGCAGAACCAGGACTTGAACTCGTGCCCTTTGGAGGAATCCACTGATGCGTTGCCATCTGAGCTGCATGTTTTAATTGAAACAATAATAACACATATATATTATATTAGTAAATCAAATATTCCCCTGGAAAAAAAAGAAAAAGGCGCACTTATTTCAAACGGACGAATGAGGAGGAGACGCGTCAGCGTCTTCTTCCTTAGACACTGGTTTTTATACCTGCGGATTTCTATCCGCAGGAAAGTTCGCAGGCTGCTTCCAAAATGGTCCTCAGGCCACGAAAACATCACCTAAAGCCATGGATGATCTCGTCTATGTCCACTGATCTCACTTATGCCCTTGGATGGCCTTGATTCAACCTGAAACAAAAACGCCTAAAACGAAGATACACAAACCCTAGGCACGAATTTGGTCATACAAAGCATAAAAATGGAATTGAATAATGCTATTAGATCCAGAATCAAGCAAGCAACATGATTATACCAAAAAATTTGAGAAAAGATGCAAGAATGGGGAGTATGGATTTCGTGCACAGGGGCGAGTTTGAGGCAACTTACAGCGTCGTATAGGTGATCTCAGGCTGCGTTTTTGGTCTCTTCAGCTTCAGGGTGTGGCAATGAAGAAGGCTATGTGCTTCTTTTGATCTCAAAGTGCCTGTAACCTAGCTTTCAATCCCCCACTTTTTTTGACAAATTTTTGTTTTGGTCCTGGCCGTTTTTTAGCTTTCTAGGTCGTGGAAACACTTGTGTTAGCTTGCACATGTATTATGTAATGAGTTTTGATCAAAATTATGGCCAATAATGCAATGCATTCATGCTTGGGATTTTCCATAAACTCCATTGAAGCACTTTCCATACTTAAGTCAAAATTTGAATTCTTGCTTCATTTAGGCCCTTGCACGAATTTGGAATGATCATGATGATGTATCAAAGCAATTCAATACAAGAAATATCCCCTTAATTAACTTCTTTGATTTTATTTGATTTTAAATGATTTAAAATGAATTAAATCAAATAAAATTAAATAAAAATGAAAAAATTAATTTTAAATCTTGAAATAATTTGTGGGACACGTGGGAAGCATGGCCAAGCTGAAACAAGTGGAAAAAGTGGGCCCCTTTTGTCAAAAATGAAGTTTCAAGGGTAATTGACTTTGGCCATTTCACAAAAATTTCCCAACTTCTCCAATGCATATCTTGCTCAATTTTAAAGCTATGAACATGTTCTTGGACATTTTGGAAAGGTCTTGAAGTCCTCTAACCAATGTCTTTGGTCCCATGTCATTTTGATTTACCAATCTCAAGTTATGGTCTTTGACTTAAAGTCCCTTTTTGTTGACTTTTGAAAATGACCTATAATGTTGAAATTGATAACTTTTTGTGAGAGCATTTCTTGGACTTGGAGTGTGAAGATGAGTTGTAGGAAATGTCTTCCCCTTCAAGATGAGCATTGGATGGGATTTTTCTGATGAACCATGAAAAAGTTATGCCTTGGTCAAGTTACAGTTGACTTTTCAGCTGTCCAAAAATAGAAACTTTTGACACCTTGATGATTTTTGAGCCATTCTTGTGAAATCATGATCAAGACTTGATCAAATGATGATTGTGGCTTCAAAATAAGATATTGACCGAAAATTTTGACTTTTGACTGCCAAATGACCATTTTGCCCCTGCAGTTGACTGTGGAGCAATTAGGGTTTTTGACTGTGCAACTTGACCTTGTGAGCCTTGAAACTTGACATGTAGATGCTTGACAATGTGTATAGGCATGTGTGACTTGATTGAGCTCTTGAAAACCTCAACTTCTTTGCAAGAACCAAAACCCTAATTTGACTGGCTTAGGAGGATGGTTTGACTGTGTAGCCCTTGAGTAAACTTTGAGCCATTTGAGGTGATGCTTGGCAAAACCTTGAAGATTATGGGAGGGAAAATTTTGGGGTACAACAGTTTCCCCTGTTCAATCTTCTTAGACCTGAGGATGTAGATTGGCTTGTGTGCCTTTCGTGATCCGAGGGTGGAAGATGATTGAACACTAGAGTGCCCAGAAATTTGCACTCACATAGTAGCATGTCAGCAGTGTGATAGCGGGAATGGGCTTAAAGATGCCATTTGGAGAGATGATGGATAGGAGGATGGGCTTATAGATGCCATCTGGAAGTGTGACAGAACCTTGTCGGGAATGGGCTTATAGATGCCATTTGGAGACTGTTGGATAACTGAATCTGAATAAGCAATAGAACGGCGTCCAGATCTGGAGCATCTCTAGGCTATATCTGAAAGGAAATATGGAATGAGTATCAGAACGTCGCCATTCCTGGGTCACATCTGGAATATCTTTAGAAAGAGTCTTGAATAAGCAAGAAAACAACATCCATATCTGGAGCATGTCTAAGCTGTCTCTGAAAGGAAATCTGGAATGAGTATCAGAACGTCGCCATGCCTGGGTCACATCTGAACCATATCTAGAAGGAGTCTTGAATAAGCAAGAAAACAACATCCATATCTGGAGCATGTCTAAGCTATCTCTGAAAGGAAATCTGGAATGAGTACCAGAACGTCGCCATGCCTGGGTCACATCTGAACCATATCTAGAAGGAGTCTTGAATAAGCAAAAGAACAACATCCATATCTGGAGCATTTCCAAGCTATCTCTGAAAGGAAATCTGGAATGAGTATCAGAACGTCGCCATGCCTGGGTCACATCTGAACCATATCTAGAAGGAGTCTTGAATAAGCAAAAGAACAGCATCCATATCTGGAGCATTTCCAAGCTATCTCTGAAAGGAAATCTGGAATGAGTATCAGAACGTCGCCATGCCTGGGTCACATCTGAACCATATCTAGAAGGAGTCTTGAATAAGCAAAAGAACAGCATCCATATCTAGAGTATTTCCAAGCTATCTCTGAAAGGAAATCTGGAATGAGTATCAGAATGTCGCCATGCCTGGGTCACATCTGAACCATATCTAGAAGGTGATCTCTGAATAAATAATAGAACAGCCTCCGTGTCCGGAGCATCTCTAAGTTATATCTGAGAAGAAATCTGGAATAAGTATCAGAACGTCGCCATGCCTGGGTCACATCTGAACCATATCTAGAAAGGTGATCTCTGAATAAACAACAGAACAGCCTCCGTGCCCGGAGCATCTCTAAGTTATATCTGAGAAGAAATCTAGAATAAGTATCAGAACGTCGCCATGCCTGGGTCACATCTGAACCATATCTAGAAAGGTGATCTCTGAATAAACAATAGAACAGCCTCCGTGTCCGGAGCATCTCTAAGTTATATCTGAGAAGAAATCTGGAATAAGTATCAGAACGTCGCCATGCCTGGGTCACATCTGAACCATATCTAGAAAGGAATTTTGAATAAGAAAAAGAACAGCATCCCTATCTGGAGCATTTCCAAGCTATCTCTTTAATCTTTTTAACGTAGACATGCCCTGGCCGGATACAGGTATCGAATCCACAATCAATCGCTCACAGACATGCCTTGGCTAGATACAGGAATCGAATATGGGATTGCGATAGTTGATAGTAATCATCTTTGTATTGACCTTTCCTAAAAAAAGGCAAAAACATTAGTTATATGCAATGTCATGGTGCATGGAATGCGCGGTGTCATGACGTTTATAACCAATGGGATGGTAGAATGTGATGTTTATATCATGTATGAAAATGTGATGTTTGCGAATGTATTTTTGTCTAGGAAAATAAATCCTTGACGAATGCCGGGAGCTTATCCTGGGCTGATGTTGCAAGAATACCGGTAGGAGAAGATAACTCCGTTGGGGGATAAACTTGGCGAATAGATTACTCCGCGGGGAAAATTACTCTAGCGATCTTGCTGGGGAAAATACTCTGTGGGAAGAGAGGTACTTCGCTGAGATGTTGTATGAGAACTCCGCTGGGGATACCATTATTGAGTTACACTTTGGCAATTTGAGGAACTCCGCTGGGGATAGGCAGACTTCGTCGGGGACGATCTTTCCCTGGTTATTGGCTGAGGATAACCCAGTTATATCCTGGTGGGGAAATAACCTTTGAACATGGTCGGGGAGAAATACATTGGTACTCTGCAGGTGGTAAGCTTCCAGAATCTACTGGGGATAAGCTTCCTGAATCCACTGGGGAGATTGATTGAACTCTCCTGGGGAAACTTTTGAGATTGCACTGGGGAAGTGGCTCTACTTGTAGTGTCTGGTATACCGCCGGGAAACAATATTAGATCAAGATTGTCGGGGATGCTTGTTAGGAATGTTCGTATGCTCCGCTGGGGAATGTTGAGATCTTTGGTCCCATATTCATATTGTATTATGGTATAATAGATGTAAACAATTTCAGTATTTTCTTCTTCTCCATCACCAAATTTTAGGTTACTTCATCACTAAGAAACTAAGTTAAAAGACTATTAATTGATGACACATATTCCATACACATTAGAAATAATTCAAATTATATAATGAGTCTCGATAGTATATTTATTTACCATATTCATATTGTATTATGGTATAATAGATGTAAAAATTTTCAATATTTTTCTTCTTCTCCATCACCAAATTTTAGGTTACTTCTTCATCAAGAAACTAAGTTAAAAGACTATTAATCAATGACACATATTCCATACACATTGCTAATAACTCAAATTATATAATGACGCCGGATAATATATTTATTCACCATATTCATATTGTATTATGGTATAATAGATGTAAATAATTTCAATATTTTTCTTTTTCTCCATCACCAAATTTTAGGTTACTTCATCACTAAGAAACTAAGTTAAAAGACTATTAATTAATGACACATATTTCATATACATTGGAAATAATTCAAATTATATAATGAGTCTCGATAGTATATTTAATCACCATATTCATACTGTATTATGGTATAATAGATATAAACAATTTCAGTATTTTTCTTCTTTTCCATCACCAAATTTTAGGCTACTTCATCACTAAGAATCTAAGTTAAAAGACTATTAATTAATGACACATTTTTCATATACATTGTTAATAACTGAAATTATATAATGAGGCCCGATAGTATATTTATTCACCATATTCATATTCTATTATTGTATAATAGATGTAAAAAATTCAATATTTTTCTTCTTTTCCATCACCAAATTTTAGGTTACTTTTTCACCAAGAAACTAAGTTAAAACACTATTAATAAATGACACATATTCCATATACATTAGAAATAATTCAAATTATATAATGAGGCCCAATAGTATATTTATTCACCATATTCATATTCTATTATGGTATAATAGATGTAAACAATTTCAATATTTTTCTTCTTCTCCATCACCAAATTTTAGGTTACTTCATCACTAAGAAACTAAGTTAAAAGACTATTAAATAATGGCACATAATTCAAATACATTGGTTATAATTCAAATTATATAATGAGGCCCGATGGTATATTTATTTACCATATTCATATTGTATTATGGTATACTAGATGTAAACAATTTCAATATTTTTCTTCTTCTCCATCACCAAATTTTAGGTTACTTCATCACAAAGAATCTAAGTTAAAAGACTATTAATAAATGACACATATTCCATATACATTAGAAATAATTCAAATTATATATTGAGTCCCAATAGTATATTTATTTACCATATTCATATTGTATTATGGTTAAATAGATGTAAACAATTTCAGTATTTTCTTCTTCTCCATCACTAAATTTAGGTTACTTCATCTCTAAGAAACTAAGTTAAAAGAATATTACTTAATGACACATATTCCATATACATTTGAAATAATTCAAATTATATAATGAGTCTCGATAGTATATTTAATCACCATGTTCATATTGTATTATGGTATAATAGATGTAAACAATTTCAGTATTTTCTTCTTCTCCATCACCAAATATTAGGTTACTTCTTCACCAAGAAACTAAGTTAAAAGACTATTAATTAATGACACATATTCCATACACATTGCTAATAACTCAAATTATATAATGACACCCGATAATATATTTATTCACCATATTCATATTGTATTATGGTATAATAGATGTAAACAATTTCAATATTTTTCTTTTTTCTCCATCACCTAATTTTAGGTTACTTCATCACTAAGAAACTAAGTTAAAAGACTATTAATTGATGACACATATTCCATACACATTAGAAATAATTCAAATCATATAATGAGTCTCGATAGTATATTTATTCACCATATTCATATTGTATTATGGTATAATAGATGTAAACAATTTCAGTGTTTTTCTTCTTCTCCATCACCAAAATTTAGGTTACTTCTTCACCAAGAAACTAAGTTAAAAGACTATTAATTAATGACACATATTCCATACACATTGCTAATAACTCAAATTATATAATGACGCCCGATAATATATTTATTCACCATATTCATATTGTATTATGGTATAATAGATGTAAATAATTTCAATATTTTTCTTTTTCTCCATCAACAAATTTTAGGTTACTTCATCACTAAGAAACTAAGTTAAAAGACTATTAATTAATGACACATATTTCATATACATTGGAAATAATTCAAATTATATAATGAGTCTTGATAGTATATTTAATCACAATATTCATACTGTATTATGGTATAATATATATAAACAATTTCAATATTTTTCTTCTTTTCCATCACAAAATTTTAGGCTACTTCATCTCTAAGAATTTAAGTTAAAAGACTATATAATTAATGACACATTTTTCATATACATTGTTAATAACTGAAATTATATAATGAGGCCCGATAGTATATTTATTCACCATGTTCATATTTTATTATGGTATAATAGATGTAAACAATTTCAATATTTTTCTTCTTCTCCATCACCAAATTTTAGGTTACTTCATCACTAAGAAACTAAGTTAAAAGACTATTAATTAATGGCACATAATTCAAATACATGGGTTATAATTCAAATTATATAATGAGGCCCGATAGTATATTTATTTACCGTATTCATATTGTATTATGGTATAATAGATGTAAACAATTTCAATATTTTTCTTCTACTCCATCACCAAATTTTAGGTTACTTCATCACAAAGAAAATAAGTTAAAAGACTATTACTTAATGACACATATTCCATATACGTTGGTAATAACTCAAATTATATAATGAGGCCCGATAGTATATTTATTCACCATATTTATATTGTATTAAGGTATAATAGATGTTAATAATTTTAGTGTTTTCCTTCTTCTCCATCACCAAATTTTAGATTAGTTCTTCAGCAAGAAACTAAGTTAAAAGACTATTACTTAATGACACATATTGCATATACATTTGAAATAATTCAAATTATATAATGAGTCTCGATAGTATATTTAATCACCATATTCATATTGTATTATGGTATAATAGATGTTAATAATTTTAGTGTTTTCCTTCTTCTCCATCACCAAATTTTAGATTAGTTCTTCAGCAAGAAACTAAGTTAAAAGACTATTAATTAATGCACATATTTCATATACATTGTTAATAATTAAAATTATATAATGAGGCCCGATTATATATTAATTCACCATATTCATATTGTATTATTGTATAATAGATGTAAACAGTTTCAGTATTTTTTTTCTTCTCTGTCACCAAATTTTAGGTTACTTCTTCACCAAGAAACTAAATTAAAAGACTATTAATTAATGACACGTATTCCATATACATTGGTAATAACTCAAATTATATAATGAGGCCCGATAGTATATTGATTCACCATATTCATATTGTATTATTGTAAAATAGATGTAAATAATTTCAGTATTTTTCTTCTTCTCCGTCACCAAATTTTAGGTTACTTCTTCACCAAAAAACTAAGTTAAAAGACTATTAATTAATGACACGTATTCCATATACATTGGTAATAACAAAAATCATATAATGAGGCCCGATTGTATATATATTCACCATATTCATATTCTATTATGGTATTATAGATGTAAACAATTTCAATATTTTTCTTCTTCTCGATCACCAAATTTTAGGTTACTTCATCACTAAGAAACTAAGTTAAAAGACTATTAATTAATGGCAAATATTTCAAATACATTAGTTATAATTCAAATTATATAATGAGGCCCGATAGTATATTTATTTACCATATTCATATTGTATTATGGTATAATAGATGTAAACAATTTCAATATTTTTCTTCTTCTCCATCACCAAATTTTAGGTTACTTCATCACAAAGAAACTAAGTTAAATGACTATTACTTAATGACACATATTCCATATACATTTGAAATAAGTCAAATTATATAATGAGTCTCGATAGTATATTTAATCACCATATTCTTATAGTTTTTTGGTATAATAGATGTAAATAATTTCAGTATTTTCCTTCTTCTCCATCACAAAATTTTAGGTTACTTCTTCACCAAGAAACTAAGTTAAAAGACTATAATTAATGACACATATTCCATATACATTAGAAATATTTCAAATTATATAATGAGTCTCGATAGTATATTTATTCACCATATTCACATTGGATTATGGTATAATAGATGTAAACAATTTCAATATTTTTCGTCTTCTCCATCACCAAATTTTTGGTTACTTCTTCACCAAGAAACTAAGTTAAAAGACTATTAATTAATGACACATATTCCATACACATTGCTAATAACTCAAATTATATAATGACGCTGGATAATATATTTATTCACCATATTTATATTGTATTATGGTATAATAGATGTAAATAATTTCAATATTTTTCTTTTTCTCCATCACCAAATTTTAGGTTACTTCATCACTAAGAAACTAAGTTAAAAGACTATTAATTAATGACATATATTTCATATACATTGGAAATAATTTAAATTATATAATGAGTCTCGATAGTATATTTAATCACCATATTCATACTGTATTATGGTATAATAGATATAAACAATTTCAGTATTTTTCTTCTTTTCCATCACGAAATTTTAGGCTACTTCATCACTAAGAATCTAAGTTAAAAGACTATTAATTAATGACACATTTTTCATATACATTGTTAATAACTGAAATTATATAATGAGGCCCGATAGTATATTTATTCACCATATTCATATTCTATTATTGTATAATAGATGTAAATAATTTCAATATTTTTCTTCTTTTCCATCACCAAATTTTAGGTTACTTCTTCACCAAGAAACTAAGTTAAAACACTATTAATAAATGATACATATTCCATATACATTCGAAATAATTCAAATTATATAATGAGGCCCGATAGTATATTTATTCACCATATTCATATTCTATTATGGTATAATAGATGTAAACAATTTCAATATTTTTCTTCTTCTCCATCACCAAATTTTAGGTTACTTCATCACTAAGAAACTAAGTTAAAAGACTATTAATTAATGGTACATAATTCAAATACATTGGTTATAATTCAAATTATATAATGAGGCCCGATAGTATATTTATTTACCATATTCATATTGTATTATGGTTAAATAGATGTAAACAATTTCAGTATTTTTCTTCTTCTCCATCACCAAATTTTAGGTTACTTCATCTCTAAGAAACTAAGTTAAAAGAATATTACTTAAAGACACATATTCCATATACATTTGAAATAATTCAAATTATATAATGAGTCTCGATAGTATATTTAATCACCATATTCATATTGTATTATGGTATAATAGATGTAAACAATTTCAGTATTTTCTTCTTCTCCATCACCAAATTTTAGGGTACTTCTTCACCAAGAAACTAAGTTAAAAGACTATTAATTAATGACACGTATTCCATATACATTGGTAATAACTCAAATTATATAATGAGGACCGATAGTATATTTATTCACCATATTCATATTCTATTATGGTATAATAGATGTAAACAATTTAAATATTTTTCTTCTTCTCGATCACCAAATTTTAGGTTACTTCATCACTAAGAAACTATGTTAAAAGACTATTAATTAATGGCACATATTTAAAATACATTGGTTATAATTCAAATTATATAATGAGGCCCGATAGTATATTTATTTACCATATTCATATTGTATTATGGTATAATAGATGTAAACAATTTCAATATTTTTCGTCTTCTCCATCACCAAATTTTTGGTTACTTCTTCACCAAGAAACTAAGTTAAAAGACTATTAATTAATGACACATATTCCATACACATTGCTAATAACTCAAATTATATAATGACGCCGGATAATATATTTATTCACCATATTTATATTGTATTATGGTATAATAGATGTAAATAATTTCAATATTTTTCTTTTTCTCCATCACCAAATTTTAGGTTACTTCATCACTAAGAAACTAAGTTAAAAGACTATTAATTAATGACACATATTTCATATACATTGGAAATAATTCAAATTATATAATGAGTCTCGATAGTATATTTAATCACCATATTCATACTGTATTATGGTATAATAGATATAAACAATTTCAGTATTTTTCTTCTTTTCCATCACGAAATTTTAGGCTACTTCATCACTAAGAATCTAAGTTAAAAGACTATAAATTAATGACACATTTTTCATATACATTGTTAATAATTGAAATTATATAATGAGGCCCGATAGTATATTTATTCACCATATTCATATTCTATTATTGTATAATAGATGTAAAAAATTTCAATATTTTTCTTCTTTTCCATCACCAAATTTTAGGTTACTTCTTCACCAAGAAACTAAGTTAAAACACTATTAATAAATGACACATATTCCATATACATTAGAAATAATTCAAATTATATAATGAGGCCCGGTAGTATATTTATTTACCGTATTCATATTCTATTATGGTATATTAGATGTAAACAATTTCAATATTTTTCTTCTTCTCCATCACCAAATTTTAGGTTACTTCATCACTAAGAAACTAAGTTAAAAGACTATTAATTAAGGGCACATAATTCAAATACATTGGTTATAATTCAAATTATATAATGAGGCCCGATAGTATATTTATTTACCATATTCATATTGTATTATGGTATACTAGATGTAAACAATTTCAATATTTTTCTTCTTCTCCATCACCAAATTTTAGGTTACTTCATCACAAAGAAACTAAGTTAAAAGACTATTAATTAATGACACATATTTCATATACATTGGAAATAATTCAAATTATATGATGAGTCTCGATAGTATATTAAATCACCATATTGATACTGTATTATGGTATAATAGATATAAACATATTTAGTGTTTTTCTTCTTTTCCATCACCAAATTTTAGGCTACTTCAAGACTAAGAATCTAAGTTAAAAGACTATTAATTAATGACACAATTTTCATATACATTGTTAATAACTGAAATTATATAATGAGGCCCGATAGTATATTTATTCACCATATTCATATTCTATTATTGTATAATAGATGTAAAAAATTTCAATTTTTTTCTTATTTTCCATCACCAAATTTTAGGTTACTTCTTCACCAAGAAACTAAGTTAAAACACTATTAATAAATGACACATATTCCATATACATTCGAAATAATTCAAATTATATAATGAGGCCCGATAGTATATTTATTCACCATATTCATATTCTATTATGGTATAATAGATGTAAACAATTTCAATATTTTTCTTCTTCTCCATCACCAAATTTTAGGTTACTTCATCACTAAGAAACTTAGTTAAAAGACTATTAATTAATGGCACATAATTCAAATACATTGGTTATAATTCAAATTATATAATGAGGCCCGATAATATATTTATTTACCATATTCATATTTTATTATGGTATACTAGATGTAAACAATTTCAATATTTTTCTTCTTCTCCATCACCAAATTTTAGGTTACTTTATCACAAAGAAACTAAGTTAAAAGACTATTACTTAATGACACATATTCCATGTATATTTGAAATAATTCAAATTATATAATGAGTCTCGATAGTATATTTAATCACCATATTCATATTGTATTATGGTATAATAGTTGTAAATAATTTCAGTATTTGCCTTCTTCTCCATCACCAAATTTTAAGTTACTTCTTCACCAAGAAACTAAGTTAAAACACTATTAATAAATGCCACATATTCCATATACATTAGAAATAATTCAAATTATATAATGAGTCCCGATAGTATATTTATTTACCTTATTTATATTGTATTATGGTTAAATAGATGTAAAAAATTTCAGTATTTTCTTCTTCTCCATCACCAAATTTTAGGTTAGTTCATCTCTAAGAAACTAAGTTAAAAGAATATTACTTAATGACACATATTCCATATACATTTGAAATAATTCAAATTATATAATGAGTCTCGATAGTATATTTAATCACCATATTCATATTGTATTATGGTATTATAGATGTAAACAATTTTAGTATTTTCTTCTTCTCCATCAGCAAATTTTAGGTTACTTCTTCACCAAGAAACTAAGTTTAAAGACTATTAATTAATGACACATATTCCATACACATTGCTAATAACTCAAATTATATAATGACGCCCGATAATATATTTATTCACCATATTCATATTCTATTATGGTATAATAGATGTAAACAATTTCAATATTTTTCATTTTCTCCATCACCAAATTTAAGGTTACTTCATCACTAAGAAACTAAGTTAAAAAACTATTAATTGATGACACATATTCCATACACATTAGAAATAATTCAAATTATATAATTAGTCTCGATAGTATATTTATTCACCTTATTCATATTGTATTATGGTATAATGGATGTAAACAATTTCAGTATTTTTCTTCTTCTCCATCACCAAATTTTAGGTTACTTCTTCACCAAGAAACTAAGTTAAAAGACTGTTAATTAATGACACATATTCCATACACATTGCTAATAACTCAAATTATATAATGACGCACGATAATATTTTTTATTCACCATATTCATATTGTATTATGGTATAATAGATGTAATTAATATCAATATTTTTCTTTTTCTCAATCACAAAATTTTAGGTTACTTCATCACTAAGAAACTAAGTTAAGAGACTATTAATTAAAGACACATATTTCATATACATTGGAAATAATTCAAATTATATAATGAGTCTTGATAGTATATTTAATCACAATATTCATATTGTATTATGGTATAATATATATAAACAATTTCTGTATTTTTCTTCTTTTCCATCACAAAATTTTAGGCTACTTCATCACTAAGAATCTAAGTTAAAAGACTATTAATTAATGACACATTTTTCATATACATTGTTAATAACTGAAATTATATAATGAGGCCCGATAGTATATTTATTCACCATATTCATATTCTATTATGGTATAATAGATGTAAAAAATTTCAATATTTTTCTTCTTTTCCATCACCAAATTTTAGTTTACTTCATCACTAAGAATCTAAGTGAAAAGACTATTAATTAATGACACATTTTTCATATACATTGTTAATAACTCAAATTATATAATGAGGCCCGATAGTATATTTATTCACCATATTCATATTCTATTATGGTATAATAGATGTAAACAATTTCAATATTTTTCTTCTTCTCCATCACCAAATTTTAGGTTACTTCATCACTAAGAAACTATGTTAAAAGACTATTAATTAATGACCCATAATTCAAATACATTGGTTATAATTCAAATTATATAATGAGGCCCGATAGTATATTTATTTACCATATTCATATTGTATTATGGTATACTAGATGTAAACAATTTCAATATTTTTCTTCTACTCCATCACCAAATATTAGGTTACTTCATCACAAAGAAACTAAGTTAAAAGACTATTACTTAATGACACATATTCCATATACGTTGGTAATAACTCAAATTATATAATGAGGCCCGATAGTATATTTATTCACCATATTTATATTGTATTAAGGTATAATATATGTTAATAGTTTTAGTGTTTTCCTTCTTCTCCATCACCAAATTTTAGATTAGTTCTTCAGCAAGAAACTAAGTTAAAAGACTATTACTTAATGACACATATTGCATATACATTTGAAATAATTCAAATTATATAATGACTCTTGATAGTATATTTAATCACCATATTCATATTGTATTATGGTATAATAGATGTTAATAATTTTAGTGTTTTCCTTCTTCTCCATCACCAAATTTTAGATTAGTTCTTCAGCAAGAAACTAAGTTAAAAGACTATTAATTAATGACACTTATTTCATATACATTGTTAATAATTAAAATTATATAATGAGGCCCGATTATATATTAATTCACCATATTCATATTGTATTATTGTATAATAGATGTAAACAGTTGAAGTATTTTTTTTCTTCTCTGTCACCAAATTTTAGGTTACTTCTTCACCAAGAAACTAAATTAAAAGACTATTAATTAATGACACGTATTCCATATACATTGGTAATAACTCAAATTATATAATGAGGCCCGATAGTATATTGATTCACCATATTCATATTGTATTATTGTAAAATAGATGTAAACAATTTCAGTATTTTTCTTCTTCTCCGTCACCAAATTTTAGGTTACTTCTTCACCAAGAAACTAAGTTAAAAGACTATTAATTAATGACACGTATTCCATATACATTGGTAATAACACAAATTATATAATGAGGCCCGATTGTATATTTATTCACCATATTCATATTCTATTATGGTATAATAGATGTAAACAATTTAAATATTTTTCTTCTTCTCGATCACCAAATTTTAGGTTACTTCATCACTAAGAAAATATGTTAAAAGACTATTAATTAATGGCAGATATTTCAAATACATTAGTTATAATTCAAAATATATAATGAAGCCCGATAGTATATTTATTTACCATATTCATATTGTATTATGTTATAATAGATGTAAATAATTTCAGTATTTTTCTTCTTCTCCATCACCAAATTTTAGGTTACCTCATCACAAAGAAACTAAGTTAAAAGACTATTAATTAATGACACATATTCCATATACATTTGAAATAATTCAAATTATATAATGACGTCGGATAATATATTTATTCACCATATTTATATTGTATTATGGTATAATAGATGTAAATAATTTCAATATTTTTCTTTTTCTCCATCTCCAAATTTTAGGTTACTTCATCACTAAGAAACTAAGTTAAAAGACTATTAATTAATGACACATATTTCATATACATTGGAAATAATTCAAATTATATAATGAGTCTCGATAGTATATTTAATCACCATATTCATACTGTATTATGGTATAATAGATATAAACAATTTCAGTATTTTTCTTCTTTTCCATCACGAAATTTTAGGCTACTTCATCACTAAGAATCTAAGTTAAAAAACAATTAATTAATGACTCATTTTTCATATACATTGTTAATAACTGAAATTATATAATGAGGCCCGATAGTATATTTATTCACCATATTCATATTCTATTATTGTATAATAGATGTAAATAATTTCAATATTTTTCTTCTTTTCCATCACCAAATTTTAGGTTACTTCTTCACCAAGAAACTAAGTTAAAAACACTATTAATAAATGACACATATTCCATATACATTAGAAATAATTCAAATTATATAATCAGGCCCGATAGTATATTTATTCACCATATTCATATTCTATTATGGTATAATATATGTAAACAATTTAAATATTTTTCTTCTTCTCGATCACCAAATTTTAGGTTACTTCATCACTAAGAAACTATGTTAAAAGACTATTAATTAATGGCAGATATTTCAAATACATTAGTTATAATTCAAATTATATAATGAGGCCCGATAGTATATTTATTTACCATATTCATATTGTATTATGTTATAATAGATGTAAATAATTTCAGTATTTTTCTTCTTCTCCATCACCAAATTTTAGGTTACCTCATCACAAAGAAACTAAGTTAAAAGACTATTAATTAATGACACATATTCCATATACATTTGAAATAATTCAAATTATATAATGAGGCCGGATAATATATTTATTCACCATATTTATATTGTATTATGGTATAATAGATGTAAATAATTTCAATATTTTTCTTTTTCTCCATCTCCAAATTTTAGGTTACTTCATCACTAAGAAACTAAGTTAAAAGACTATTAATTAATGACACATATTTCATATACATTGGAAATAATTCAAATTATATAATGAGTCTCGATAGTATATTTAATCACCATATTCATACTGTATTATGGTATAATAGATATAAACAATTTCAGTATTTTTCTTCTTTTCCATCACGAAATTTTAGGCTACTTCATCACTAAGAATCTAAGTTAAAAGACTATTAATTAATGACACATTTTTCATATACATTGTTAATAACTGAAATTATATAATGAGGCCCGATAGTATATTTATTCACCATATTCATATTCTATTATTGTATAATAGATGTAAATAATTTCAATATTTTTCTTCTTTTCCATCACCAAATTTTAGGTTACTTCTTCACCAAGAAACTAAGTTAAAACACTATTAATAAATGACACATATTCCATATACATTAGAAATAATTCAAATTATATAATGAGGCCCGATAGTATATTTATTCACCATATTCATATTCTATTATGGTATAATATATGTAAACAATTTCAATATTTTTCTTCTTCTCCATCACCAAATTTTAGGTTATTTCATCACTAAGAAACTAAGTTAAAAGACTATTAATTAAGGGCACATAATTCAAATACATTGGTTATAATTCAAATTATATAATGAGGCCCGATAGTATATTTATTTACCATATTCATATTGTATTATGGTATACTAGATGTAAACAATTTCAATATTTTTCTTCTTCTCCATCACCAAATTTTAGGTTACTTCATCACAAAGAAACTAAGTTAAAAGACTATTAATTAATGACACATATTTCATATACATTAGAAATAATTCAAATTATATAATGAGTCTCGATGGTATATTTAATCACCATATTCATACTGTATTATGGTATAATAGATATAAACAATTTCAGTATTTTTCTTCTTTTCCATCACCAAATTTTAGGCTACTTCATCACTAAGAATCTAAGTTAAAAGACTATTAATTAATGACACATTTTTCATATACATTGTTAATAACTGAAATTATATAATGAGGCCCGATTGTATATTTATTCACCATATTCATATTCTATTATTGTATAATAGATGTAAAAAATTTCAATATTTTTCTTCTTTTCCATCACCAAAGTTTAGGTTACTTCTTCACCAAGAAACTAAGTTAAAACACTATTAATAAATGACACATATTCCATATACATTCGAAATAATTCAAATTATATAATGAGGCCCGATAGTATATTTATTCACCATATTCATATTCTATTATGGTATAATAGATGTAAACAATTTCAATATTTTTCTTCTTCTCCATCACCAAATTTTAGGTTACTTCATCACTAAGAAACTAAGTTCAAAGACTATTAATTAATGGTACATAATTCAAATACATTGGTTATAATTCAAATTATATAATGAGGCCCGATAATATATTTATTTACCATATTCATATTTTATTATGGTATACTAGATGTAAACAATTTCAATATTTTTCTTCTTCTCCATCACCAAATTTTAGGTTACTTCATCACAAAGAAACTAAGTTAAAAGAATATTACTTAATGACACATATTCCATATACATTTGAAATAATTCAAATTATATAATGAGTCTCGATAGTATATTTAATCACCATATTCATATTGTATTATGGTATAATAGATGTAAATAATTTCAGTATTTGCCTTCTTCTCCATCACCAAATTTTAGGTTACTTCTTCACCAAGAAACTAAGTTAAAACACTATTAATAAATGCCACATATTCCATATACATTAGAAATAATTCAAATTATATAATGAGTCCCGATAGTATATTTATTTACCTTATTTATATTGTATTATGGTTAAATAGATGTAAACAATTTCAGTATTTTCTTCTTCTCCATCACCAAATTTTAGGTTACTTCATCTCTAAGAAACTAAGTTAAAAGAATATTACTTAATGACACATATTCCATATAAATTTTAAATAATTCAAATTATATAATGAGTCTCGATAGTATATTTAATCACCATATTCATATTGTATTATGGTATTATAGATGTAAACAATTTCAGTATTTTCTTCTTCTCCATCACCAAAATTTAGGTTACTTCTTCACCAAGAAACTAAGTTAAAAGACTATTAATTAATGACATATATTCCATACATATTGCTAATAACTCAAATTATATAATGACGCCCGATAATATATTTATTCACCATATTCATATTCTATTATGGTATAATAGATGTAAACAATATCAATATTTTTCTTTTTCTCCATTACCAAATTTAAGGTTACTTCATCACTAAGATACTAAGTTAAAAGACTATTAATTGATGACACATATTCCATACACATTAGAAATAATTCAAATTATATAATGAGTCTCGATAGTATATTTATTCACCTTATACATATTGTATTATGGTATAATGGATGTAAACAATTTCAGTATTTTTCTTCTTCTCCATCACCAAATTTTAGGTTACTTCTTCACCAAGAAACTAAGTTAAAAGACTGTTAATTAATGACACATATTCCATACACATTGCTAATAACTCAAATTATATAATGACGCACGATAATATTTTTTATTCACCATATTCATATTGTATTATGGTATAATAGATGTAATTAATTTCAATATGTTTCTTTTTCTCCATCACAAAATTTTAGGTTACTTCATCACTAAGAAACTAAGTTAAGAGACTATTAATTAAAGACACATATTTCATATACATTGGAAATAATTCAAATTATATAATGAGTCTTGATAGTATATTTAATCACAATATTCATACTGTATTATGGTATAATATATATAAACAATTTCTGTATTTTTCTTCTTTTCCATCACAAAATTTTAGGCTACTTCATCACTAAGAATCTAAGTTAAAAGACTATTAATTAATGACACATTTTTCATTTACATTGTTAATAACTGAAATTATATAATGAGGCCCGATAGTATATTTATTCACCATATTCATACTCTATTATGGTATAATAGATGTAAAAAATTTCAATATTTTTCTTCTTTTCCATCACCAAATTTTAGTTTACTTCATCACTAAGAATCTAAGTGAAAAGACTATTAATTAATGACACATTTTTCATATACATTGATAATAACTCAAATTATATAATGAGGCCCGGTAGTATATTTATTCACCATATTCATATTCTATTATGGTATAATAGATGTAAACAATTTCAATATTTTTCTTCTTCTCCATCACCAAATTTTAGGTTACTTCATCACTAAGAAACTATGTTAAAAGACTATTAATTAATGGCCCATAATTCAAATACATTGGTTATAATTCAAATTATATAATGAGGCCCGATAGTATATTTATTTACCATATTCATATTGTATTATGGTATACTAGATGTAAACAATTTCAATATTTTTCTTCTACTCCATCACCAAATATTAGGTTACTTCATCACAAAGAAACTAAGTTAAAAGACTATTACTTAATGACACATATTCCATATACGTTGGTAATAACTCAAATTATATAATGAGGCCCGATAGTATATTTATTCACCATATTTATATTGTATTAAGGTATAATATATGTTAATAGTTTTAGTGTTTTCCTTTTTCTCCATCACCAAATTTTAGATTAGTTCTTCAGCAAGAAACTAAGTTAAAAGACTATTACTTAATGACACATATTGCATATACATTTGTAATAATTCAAATTATATAATGAGTCTCGATAGTATATTTAATCACCATATTCATATTGTATTATGGTTGTTTCCAGTGATTTCTGGTAAACAACCGCTAGTCTTCCAAACTATCGAATAATCTTTCTGACTGTTATTCAATTCCTCTGGTAACTCACAGGATCGACTAGATTGATCCTAGGACTCCTTGGATATTAAGGTTACTCTCACGATCGAACAGATATTCATGGTTGATATTGTATATGTGTTTGGCTTATTTCGATTTCTCTCTCTAAAAGTCTAAAGATGTAATCAAAATGTGTGTGAAAACTAAGTTACATGAATAAATGCTAATTGTAATGCTAATTGTAAAGACATGTAAAACTGTATAAAAGTGAAGTAAATGGTTTCGACTTACAAAACAGTTAATATAAAGGATTTCTGGAACGTAAAAGGTTTAACTTTAAGGCTTGAAGGTAAAGGTATGGAAAATATGACAGTTTTCTGAGATATAAAGTGCTTGAAATATGAAGAAAACATTAAAATGTAAAACTTTGAAGAAGAGATTTCGAAGTGAAAAGACTGTAAATAAGAAAACTTGTAAATGTTATTTGACAAAAGAGATAAAGGAAAGTACTGGAAATGGTAAAAGGTTTTCATTAAATCAGAAATACATGGTGCTATCATACATACATTTCTCTTGCATTCGTTTCCTTTGCCATGTGGTAGTTTGAATGTTACTGAGTATTTTGTATAATAGATATGACACACGAAATCCTAATACTAAGACTTCTATTTATACTAATTCGACCATAACGGTCTTGCTATAGGATTATGCCACGTTTAGAACATGCAAGACAATGCCTCTTTCATCTTTCCACGTGTCCCCAAATGCTCCAACACATAACTTTCAAACTTCGAAAGTCCCGCTTCCATTTGAATTTCAAATGCTTTGGTGCTTCTCCGTTTCGAACGCTCTTCCCAGACACAGCCTTGTTGTTATTTCGAGACTTCTTTAGATACGTTCCCATAATTGCCACTCGAAGCTCCAAGCTTTGACACACTTATTCGAAACACTGCTTCTGCTACTTCGAAACATGACGCTTTACCTCATTTCGATCAAAACGTTTAATTCATTTGGCTTCTAATAACATTATCAAAATCTTCAGCCAACAAATTGCCCCTTTAAAATATGTATTTTGATTCCTCTGAGAAATACCTATTTTAAACACCTACACAAGATTTTGATGGGACTTTCGAATCATCGTAACATTTAATGCATTTGACTCCAGTCACGTCAATCATAGCACCTTTTGGATTCCTTAACCGCCTGGAGCCACTTCACAGCGTGGTGCAGTTACAAATAATGATTATCTTTAAATCACGCCTATTACCCATGTTAACTTTACGCCACCTCTTCATCACACCAACCCATGATCTCCACGTATCACACCTTTATTCGGTGGATGCTTAAACTTCCCCATTATAAAACATCAACTTAATCTTCTTCTTTTCTTTTCACACTCTAAATCTTTTACCCTCTAAATCTTTTACCCTCCTTCTCTCGTAAAACAATCCAAGCTTTCAACATCTTTCAAAAATGTCTTCTTCTACTTCATCCCAACTCAAGAAAGTCTCCAAGAAGAAAGGAAAAACTGCAGGAGCTACCATGGAAAGTAAAATCATCACTCTCCAAGGTCAATCCGCTCTTGCCCCTCAGATGATTTCAAAAGAAAAAGAAATGCTGTATGCGTCACAGGTGCTCATTCCTGCCAACGTTGCTGGTAAGAGGTTAGCTTTAAATGGCCCTCTTACGGTTTTTGAAATATTAAAAGACACCAGGACGATTTTCCCAGTTTGTTATAGCTTCAAACCCTTATTTAACAAAATGGACGCCCCTAAGGCAGTAGAATCTCCTAGTTCAAATACCATAGAAACCCCAACTGTTCCTCCTAAGGACCCCTTTGTTTTGGATTATGTAAAAAGTAATTTTAAGCCATTTCGATCTTGCCCCACCTCTGATATTGCTTATCAAAATTGGTTCACGAAAGTAGAAGCTAAGAAATCCCAGCAATGGGAAGAATTAGGCATCTATAACCTGATTAAGCTATCGAAGCCTGGTTTCACCTACAGCCACCCTCTGTTATTCGCGTCCCTTTATTTCTGGGACAGTACCTATAACACTTTCCATCTCCCAGGTGGAATGATCACCCCAACCTTCTTTGACATAGCGGCCATCACTGGGCTATCGCCAGTGGGAGAAACTTATATACCCGACAACAAAGAGCACTCAAGCATAATTGACTTCGAAGTCAAGCTAGCCAGTTTTTCCAAATTTATCAGTCATTACCATGCTGAGGGGGACAATGTGTCTGACGTAGAGCACATTGCTTTCTTAACCCTGTGGCTGTCAAGATACGTTTTCTGCAGTAGATCCCTACAGGTAGCTAGTAGGTTCATTCCTCTAGCTAGGGACTTGCATGAAAATCGAAAAGTGTGCCTAAGTGAACTGCTCTTAGTTGACCTTTATGAAAGCCTGAGGTCAGCTGTTTCGAGCCTCAAATCCCACACCTCCAAAAATATTCTATTGGCTGGCCCCTTTTGGTTACTCCAACTATGGCTAAATGCCATGTTCGAACCCTCCTTATCAACCGCCAACACCATTGATGAGCAAGATTCTGAGATAAGTGATAGGATAGTCGAAGGCACTAGGCTTCGAAGATTAACTCCCAATGACGACAAAGATGACTCCAAAGTTCAATTCTCGAAGTACATGATGATATTCTCCAAAAGGCACAAGTTCGAAGAGAGCATGGCGCCTTTTGCTTCGAGGGCTCATGGACCTTCTTGGTTCACCATGGCTCTCTCAGAAGGTATCAAGAGCAAGGAGATTCAGGATGTATGGAGAGCTTTTTTGCTGCCTAGACTCATTTCTTCAAGAATAACCCCAGCCAAGAACCAAATTTTTCTCTTTGCCTACCAACCAAACTTCGTTTCGAGGCAGTTTGGCTTATGCCAACTGATTCCTGAACCTTTATTTCAAACTGAGAGCGCCATCACTTCTGGACGAACTTTCAAGGCACGGGAAGCCAAAATACAGCAAGAACAATATCAAGGCTTTGCCCAATTTGAGCTGATAACCTTCGAACCTACCCATCTCGCGGCTAAAGGATTTCTGGAATGGTGGACCAAGTTTTATCAAACTTATATGTTCGATACACTTACAATTCGACATAAACTAATTGATGCCTTCGATGTGCAGGTACCAACAAAGAAAGGTATGTTTACTCATGCCAAAGAGATTAAAGCTTTCCAAAATTATTTTGAAACTACTTACGACCCCACGCGCTTGGACTCCACTGTGCATCAAGCAGCTGAGACCTTGAAGGAAAAATTTAAACAAAAAGTTTCTAAGTTAAAACTTCCTTCAGGGCTGTCACCTGAGGATAGGTATAGGTTGGCATTCGAAATGCATCCACCTAAATTTCCCAGATTACCTACCTCAGAACTGGCTCTGGCTTGGTTTCCCCCATATCCATGGTGGTTTACTTGCAAAGAGATGTTCAAATATCTTCAAAGGAAACCAAAGCCATCTGAGACTGTGACATGGGCTCGATACTGGCTTCATGATTTCCCAGGACACCTTCGATACGACCTTTCTGCCATGACAATTAAATCTGATCAAGGCACAGGTGCGAATGCTTGGGAAAATCCCAAATGTCTTTTATTTTCCATATCTTTAACCTTTGCTTTAATTGTTTCGATTTTCAGCTATCAGGATAAAGACAGCTGCCTCGAAGTCGAAAGAAGGGAGTGCCTCTCAAGCCTCCATCGAAACTACTAACAAAGTGACTCCACCCAAAACAACCACTACTGCTGCAACCATAACAACAACAATAATACCAACAACAACCAGTGTTCCAATTCCAACGGTAATCACTTAGCCTTGATGTTTCGAATTCACTCATGCTTTATGGTTTACATCTAACCCCAAGTTTTAAAATTCTTTCAGACCAACAAGCTTCCTCCTACTACTCCCAAGAAGCGGAAATCAAGCACCACTGGGGAAGACCCCAAGGCTGGAGGAAACTTAAATACTGCTTCGAAGAAGAAGCCAAAGAAAGATATTTCGAAAAGCACCGTTCCAACTAGTGTCTCTGGACTTGATTCCAGGGATGCTGCTCCCTCACCCAAATCCAAAAATCCACCTTCGACCTCCAACCCAACGTTGGAACGTATAGCTAGTAACCTCTCCTCTGAGAGTCCACAGGTAAATTGAACCTTTAAATTTTTTTACAATACTAACTTCTTATTACCTTGGTGAATGTTTTTCCTTAACATTCTGTTGTTCCTTGCAGAACATCTTGAATCCAGCTTCCACTATTTCGACCTCACCATCCAGAGCTGCTGCTCCGCTCAACTCCTCTCCTCAAGGAGATTCCAGCAACCTGGTCCAAAATAAAGGTTCCTCCAATATGGCGGTTCTGGCTGGCACTTCTGAACAACAGAATGATCAAGGTACCTCCATTCCTCTGAAAGAGATAAACGAAACAACACTTCAAACGTCTGCAGAGGATTTGCAAAGGGCTTCTCTTCAAAAGTCCCCTCTTGAAACTCTTCAAGAGGACCCAAAGGACACTCAAACTGAAGAAGAGAAAGCTGATTCTGGGCAAAGAGCCGAAGAATCTGCAGACGAAGAATCTGAGGAGGAAAATGCCAATGACGGTTCGACTGCTGGGACAGAGTCCAACGCAAATAGCAGTGAAAGGGATGGTATCGAAGTGGTGGACTTGGACGAGGATGAAGAAGACCAAGAGCACGAAACGAATGAAGGGGATGGTAATGCAACCAACGAACCCCTAGAGGTTGAAATAAACGTGGCTCCCCTACGTGTGGAACTCCCTCAATCCTCTCTGTCTCGAATGACTGACGAGGAACTGGCACTTCTGAGACGAAATGACCCTATTGGGTACATGAAGGCAAAGTTGGCTCAGAGGGACGTCCCACTCGCTAGGGCTGGCACAAGTTCGACCAGCTATCCTCTTCCCACAGATGAAAGAATTGTTCTTCTTAACAAAATTAGGAAAACCATTCTCAATGTGGATATATTCGAAGTGCTTAAGCAAGATAGTACTGCTTGCTATACTATGAAGGAGCTACTCACAAAGGTCAATCTTTCCACCTGCTCCTTGCCAGTTAGTACTCTCTTGTTCGATCTTCAGAATTTGCTGGACAACGTAACTGGTTACCTTCTCCAAGACGAATCTGCTGCTAAGAAGGTTCAAGAGAAACGCATTGCCATGGATGCCGCTTATGAACAAACTTCGAAACTCTCTCAAGAAGCTGAGGATCAAGCTATGCATCTGAAGCAGGCGAAAACTGATTATGAGGCTCGAGCTGAGTCCATCCTTCTTTGGGAAAGGCAGATTCTGGAACTTCAACAGAAGGTTAAGGAGGCTAAAGAACAACAACTAGCCTTCGAAACCAATTCTGCTGGTAACCAATTCGAAGAGCTTCTCAACCAGGGGCTTGCGGAAATGGAGACTGCAGAACAACTTAAAGGAGAAGTGGCAACCTTGGAAGGAGCCAGGCGGTTCGCTCAGCAGAAACTTGAATCATTTCGAAGCACTTTTAATCGATTGAAAAATAATTCTTATTTCTAGATTTTGATGTTTATTTGACTATAATTTTGGTTTCTTTACATGTAATATTCGAACAACGCCATTTTGGCATTTTATCTTGCCATCTTGGCTTTTTATAATATCTTGTTTATGTTGTTACTATTCGAATCTCCCGCAGGCTTGGCTTATATTTCTTTAAATATTTCCCATTAACCTTTAGGACACGTTTATCATCCATGAGTTCTTCGATTTTGTATGCATTGTTTGAGAATACTTTTAATATTCGAAAAGGTCCTTCCCAATGAGGTGACCATTTACCTAACGCTTTATTCTTCTTGTCCATAGGCAATATGACTCTCCAAACCAAGTCATTAATAATGAATACTTTTTTCTTCACCCTTTTATTGTATGTTCTGGCCACTCTTTCTTTTTGCCTCATCAAAATTTCCAATGCATGTAATCTAATTTCGTCCAACTCAACTAATTCATTCATCATCATTTCCCAATATAATGCAGTTGGGATTTCGTTTTGTCTCTGAGTTCGAACTGATTGCAGATGAATTTCTACTGGCAACACTGCATCATGACCAAATGTGAGTTGGAAAGGCGTAGTGTTAGTAGCTTCCTTAGGAGATGTTCTACAAGCCCATAATATTTGGTCCAGAGTTTTGTGCCAGTTTCTTGGCTTTTTGCCAATATGCTTCTTGATTAATCCTATTATTACTTTATTTGCTGCTTCGACTTGTCCGTTTGCTTGAGCATAATATGGCGTTGATGTTAGCAATCTAAACCCCATTTCTTGGGCAAATCCTTGCATCTTTCTACCAGTAAACACAGAGCCTTGGTCTGTAGTTATGCTCTCTGGCAATCCGAACCTATAGATAATGTGCTTTTGTATAAATTCAATAATAGCCTCTTGATCAGCAACTACCAGTGGTATAGCTTCGATCCATTTGGTAAAATAATCTATTCCCACCAAGATGTATTTCTGTCCTTTGGACGAAGCAGGATTTATTTCTCCTATCAAATCCAATGCCCATCCTCTAAATGTCCATGGTTTGATGATCGAATGCAACTCACTTGCAGGGGCATGTTGAATTCCTGCATGTTTCTGACATTCCTCACATCCTTTAGCAAAGTCTATGCAATCTTTGAGCATGCTAGGCCAATACAAGTCGTATCGAAATAACAACCATTTCATTTTATGGCCTGCTTGATGTGCCCCACATGCCCCATTATGGACTTCAGACAATGCTAAGTATGCCTCACTTTCTCCTAGGCATTTCAATAATACACCCTCTTGGGTCTTTTTAATCAATTCGTTCCCCATGAGGAGATATGACAATGCTCTATATTTTTTTTTTTCTATCCACCTTTAGAGTTGGGTCTGCTAAATAACTCTTCAATGGACTTCGCCAATCTGCATCTGACAAAGTATTTATGGCTAATATTTCGAATCCCTGTTTCTCAGCATATCCCAATCTCATACTTTCCAGATCCGATGGTGTGAATCTAGTAGCCATAACTCTTCCCCTTAATTCGACCAAATCCTTGAAGTTCTTGGTAGACACTTTATAACCTGAAGCCAACTGCGCTAAGTCATTTGCTTCTTGGTTCTCTATTCTTGGTATGTGTTGAATATCCATGTATTCAAATTTCCTTAATAGCCTATTGACTATGACGAAGTATACCATTAAATTTTCCTTTATGCACTTGTATTCCTTTGTGATTTGTTTGACCACTAATTCAGAGTCTCCTTTAATTTCGACTCTGGTTGCCCCCAATTCCAACAAAGCTTCAAGTCCAACAATGAGCGCTTCATACTCAGCTTCGTTGTTTGAACAACGAGGACCATCTAATTTATACTTGAATTTTGTTGGAATTCCTTCAGGAGAAATCAGAAGGACTCCAACACCACTTCCATTCCTGTGGGTTGAACCATCAAAGTACAATTTCCATGGTTGCATTTCGACGTAACTCATGACCGTCTGCTCAACCAACGAATGGTCCACAATGAAGTCAGGAATCACTTGACCTTTCATAGCTTTTAAAGGCATGAAAGTCAACGAATATTCTGTTAAGGCTAAAGCCCACTTGCCAACTCTGCTATGCATTATTGGTTTTGAAAGCATATGTTTAATGACATCGAAATGAGATGAAACATAAACATCAACAGGTTTTATATAATACTTGAGTTTCATACAAGAGAAATACAAACAGAGACATAGCTTTTCTAAATTGCTATATCTGGTCTCTGCATCATTTAGCACTCTACTTAAATAGTATATGGCTCTTTCGACGCCATTGCTATCCTCTTGTGCTAGCATACTACCTATACTAACTTCAGAGGCAGATATGTACAATCTCATGGGCTTCCCCCATGAAGGTGGAGACAAAATAGGAGGCTGAGAAAGGTATTCTTTTATTCTGTCAAACGCCTCCTGGTGAGCTTCGTTCCATTCGAAGGCTTGACCTTACTTTAGACGAAGTAACGGAGAGAAAGCTTGGGTTCTTCCACTTAGGTTCGAGATGAATCTTCTGAGGAAGTTAATTTTCCCTAGCAGAGATTGCAACTCCCTTTTTGACGCAGGTGCTTTCGTCTCCATTATGGCTTTGGTTTTGTTCTGGTTGATTTCGATTCCTTTCTTGTGAACCACAAAACCAAGAAAATCTCCAGCCTGCACAAAAAATGCACATTTAAGGGGATTCATCTTTAAGCCATGTTTTCTCATTCGCTCGAATGATTGGCTTAAATGATGCAAATGTGTTTCTGCAGATATAGATTTGATGACTATATCGTCAATATACACCTGCATGAAGGTTTCAATGAAATCATGAAAAATTGAATTCATTGCCCTTTGATAAGTTGCCCCAGCATTCTTTAAACCAAAAGGCATCACCACCCATTCGTAGGTGCCTAAGGCTCCTGGGCAACGAAATGCTGTCTTTGCAACATCTTCTTCAGCAATGAAAATCTGGTTATACCCAGAGTATCCATCTAACATACTCAAGTATTCGAACCCTGCAGCAGAATCTACTAGCATTTTTGCCACGGGCATGGAATATTCATCTTTAGGGGTTGCAGTGTTTAAATCCCTAAAATCTATGCAAATTCTTAAAGAACCATTTTTCTTAATAACGGGTACTATGTTTGCTAACCATTCGACGTACCTTGTTGTTCTGATGAATTTGCAACGCAGCAACCTTTCAATCTCAGCTTTAATTTTTGTGAGAACCGCTGGTGCGAATCTTCTGGGAGTTTGTTTGATGGGCCTCTTGCCATCTTTGATTGGCAGTCTGTGTTCGACCAACTCCCTCTTTAAACCAGGCATCTCGTCATAATCCCATGCGAAGCAATCTTTGTTTTCCTTAAGGACTTCGATCACTTCCTTCTTGAGGCCTGGGCTAAGTTTAGCACTTATGTAGGTTACTCTTTTCGTTTTTTCATCCCCTAAGTTGACTTCTTCGAGTGGATCCTGTGCCAACATTTTGGCACCTGAGTTTATGGGGTCCCTTTCGAAGCCTAAGGATTCTTTATCATAGATGGCATCCAACCTTTGATCCATCTCAAACTCTTTGAAGGGTGAGCATTTCGAACCCTCCCCACTGACTTCGTTCGTCTTTATAGTTGATTTATTTATTTCAGCCTCTAAGGCCGCTTTTGATTCGTTCTCAGCCATATAGGCCGAAATTCTTTCGAAAAAGGTAGACTCAGTCATGGCTAAGGTTGTCGAAGTCCCAGCCTGCTGGCCGTTTTTGTATAGTGCTTTCGACTCCCTCTTCTTCACTGATTATTGTTCTATCTCAGTAAAGGCCATCATGACGAAGGGTCATGTAGTAGTGGGCGTTTCTAGTTTCATTAATCTCATCATTTGGAACACACGGAGCAATCTTTGCCAGATTTTTATCATAATCCCTCTTGTCAACTAAATTGACAGTTGACATAAAGTAACTCTGGTCTGCTTCGATGTTTTCCATGATTCCATCATCTCTCCACAGAACTAGTCGCTGATGCATTGACGAAGGAACTGCCCCCATGCCATGGATCCACTCTCTTCCCAGCAGTAGGTTATAGTTGGCCTTGGCTTCGATCACCATAAACATGGTGGGCCTACAGCTTGAGCCTATTGTCAATTCCAACTGGACCACCCCCAGTGTTTTGCCCACTTTTCCCTCATAATTGGACAGAACCATATTATGGGGCTTGATGTCTCCTTCGCGGATCTCTAATATTTTTAGCATGAAATGGGGTATCAAATTGACTGCAGCACCCCCATCCACTAGAACTTTGTTCACACCATGGACACCAACTTTCGCCCGAATGAAAAGTGGCTTGAGATGGTTCTTCATTGCAGGTTCTGGACGTTCGAAGAACGCATTTTGTTCCTCAACAGCCCCATTGTCCATCACATAGTAGCACACAGGCCTATGTTTCATCAAATATGTGGTGTCTTCCTCCTCATATTCGTTGATTTCGGTTTCCTGCCCAAATTCGCAGGGAAGCACAGACACCACGTTACAGTTCAAGTTAAATGAAGACTCCCCCTCCGATTCGAAGTTATCTGTTATCATGTCTTCGTCCTCTTCCGGGCCTGGAGTGTATTCCTTTGGTTCATCGCGTTGTTCTTCAGAGAAGAGCCTCCTATTGACTGGAGGTTTGTCTTCAGTTTGATTTTTTGGTTCGTTGGTGCTAGATTCACCTTGGTTTTTCGTTGAAGTAACCCCTTTGTTTGCCACAGCTTCTCTCTCAGCCTTTCGAATCCTTTGTTGTCTGCGCCACTGGGATCTTGACATGGGGTTCCTTCCTTTGTAATTTTCTAATCTCACTTCCTCCCTTTTTGCTGTGTTGAATTGCCTCCTGTATGTCACAGCATGGTGTGCATTTCATTCAGCGTTTCTCCATCTATCTTTGCCTTTGTCATTTCTGACCTGTAACCATCTATCGGTTGGCACATCAGCATGGAGTTTGAAAGTCACTCTTCGAGCAGCCTTGGGGTGAGGGCTATCAGGCCTTCGCTGTTTGTGTCTGCTGTCGAAACGTGGGCCCATCTGGGCAGTTTCTTGATGGTTCCAGCAAGGGGCGAAGGGAATCGTTTTGAAGGCCCTGGCCATGCTTTGGTCATACACAGCAGAACACCTTGGGCAAATCAAGCACTTGGTTGCCCCTTTGTAGTAGCGAAACACAAATTCCAGCAAACTTTCTCCAGCCTTGGGATAACACCTAAAAAGCTGGTTATCCTGGCGCCAATTGTTGCCAGTTCGAGTCCTCTGTACCCTTTCGAAATTCGCAACGATTCTTTGATTGCAGAGGATGCTGCACCTAGGGCACAATATCATGCCTGAATCTCCTTTGTGGCATGTCATGAGATAATCCTTGAGACTAGCATCTCCAGTGTGATTATCCCCCATTCTATACTTTTCTTTTTCTAAGTATTTTTCCACTTCCTCCATCTCAGAGCGAGGTCTTTCCATATCCACCATATTTATTTCCACATCTCCCTCTTTAGCTTCATCATCACCCCATCCTGTGGGCTTTATATCCTCAATCTGAACCTTCGAACTCTCTGGGGCAGAATATTTGACCAAATAGTCAAATTTTCCACTGGGTTCCCCTAGAGTGTCCCATATTTCTTTCTGGAGGAAAATTGGCTGTGTGATTTGGACTTTCTCCAATTCTAGCCTCAAGCCTTCAGTGACTTGTGTTAATTCTTGGTTTTGATTTCCCTGGCCTTCAGTAGCCTGGGTTTCCCTTGCAACAGCTACAGGGGCGGCAATCGGAGTCTCTGGCGTATTCTGGATGTCTTCAGTGACCTCCTCGCTGACTTCGACCATCACCCAGTTTTCAACTCCAGTACCCTTCTCTCCTGTTAGGGCGTCGCTTTGATCAGTTTCCACCATGTTGACCTCTCCAATGCATGCAGGCTCGGAGTAGTTGGTGTCTGCGACGTCCAAGGGATCTTCGTCCACTTTCATCTTCACCTTATCAGCAAACTTTAGTCTGCCATCTTTGATCGCGTTTTGAATCAGGTCCCTGAAAAGAAAGCATTGTGAGGTTTTGTGGCCTAGGAAACTATGATATTTGCAAAATCCTCTCTTCTTTCTCTGATCCAAAGGAGGTATTTTGACATTTGATGGCACAATTAGTTGGCCATCTTTGACAAGTAAGTCAAAAATCTCGTCACATTTAGTGACATCGAAGGTATAAACCTTCTTTGGAAATTTGTCACTTTTTTCATTTTCAACAATATCTTTCCCTTTTGTGGGAACTAACAATTTGCAGGAATAAGGCGGGGCCTGTTTTAATTCAGCGAGGTCGATTTCGACCTCTTCGAATTCGAATTCAGGATATTCTTCTGCTTCCTCAGTCCCAACATAGGAAATCCTTTCTTTCTTGCTATTCTTAAAGACTCTGGCTTTTTCGGCCTTTAGTCTTTCGACCTGTCGAACCCTATCGGCTAACTGAGCCATATCCCTCAAATACTGAGTGTCTAGTTTCTTTCGAATAGAATAATCCAAGCCACTAGCGGCCATTTCGACTAACTCATGTTCAGGCACTACTGTGTAACATCTGGATTTCAAAAGCCTAAATCTATTCAAATAATCATCTATGGGTTCGGTGAACTTTCTCTTAACACTGGCCAGTTCCTTCAAACTTATTTTCGACTGTCCCATGTAAAATTGTTCATGGAATAATCTCTCTAAGAGAGCCCAAGTGTCAATGGACCCAGGAGGCAAAGTGGTAAACCATGTGAAGGCGTTTTTTGTCAAGGAACTTGGGAAGTATTTGATCCTGAGATCTTCATTATTGGCTATATCTCCCGCTTCGGTTAGATATCTCGCTATGTGTTCGACTGTTGACTCATTGGTATCCCCAGCGAACTTTGTAAATTTAGGGACTTTATATCCCCTTGGTAAATCAGTATGCATTATGCAATCCAATATAGGAGAAGCGTAATTTGGCCTCCTCATTCCTGTGTTGAGGCCATTCTGGGCCATGACTCTCTCTATCATGGTGGTTAGGTTGTTTTCTGCCAAGATGTTATCATTTCGAATTCTATGAACGACGGCATCGGCATCTTGATTTCGACCAACCAAAACAACTCCCCTAGGTTGTTCTTCTCGAAACTCTGGGGCTTCTAGCCTTTCGACCCTTGCCCCTGGTTCCATAATTTCCCTTTGTGGGCCCGGGATTATTGGGGCTTCTAACCTTGGTGCCCTGGCCCCTAAGTTAACTTCTTCTCTAGGTGGTCTATAAATCGGGTCGTTAGCAATTTGTTCTATAACAGGCATGTTTGTTCGAAATCCCGCCTGATTCTGCCTACGCCTTTCTGGGTGAGCAAAGAAATCTGCTATTCGACTCATATTGTCAGTGTTTTCCCTGTTTGTCACAGTCACATTTTGCACTATTGGGGCAAATATCTCTCCTGCATGGTTTGTGCTAACACCCCTATCATATTATGGTTACTGTCATCCATCAATTGCCTAAAAGCCAACTGGTTGTCTGTGGTTAGGATAGGCATTGTGCTATAACCCACCGACCCTTGGTTATTTGTCATAAACTGATTCGCCCCAGACCCAGACCCTAGTTGTGGAGATGAATTCGATGTGGAATTGTGTAAACCTACCATAAAAGATGTTGGCATTCCATAAGAGGAATTTCTGGTTCTATTCCCATCGAAACCGGGTGGTCTAGTTAATGGAGTGGCGAAATGGGATTGTGTCCCTGATGGTGGAACGAGTCCCCCAGGGTAGCCAATGGTTCCAGTATTTCCTAAGATCGAACTATTAGTTGATATGCCACTTACTCTATTGGTGGCTATGTTACTGGTCGAAGACGCAACAGACTATGCATTCGAAGGGATTACATTAGATGTTCCGATCGAAGTGGACGCGTTAGTGCCTGTTGCATGTGGGCCATTTTGGTCCCCTTGTTGATTGTCTGAATTAGACATTTTGTCCAAACGTTTTCTTCTGGATAAAGGTTGGTTGTTGTTGGTTATCTTACCACTTCTCAGGTTCATAAAACAGCAAACTTCTTAGGTTCCAACGTTTTTGTAATGGTTATGTCTCAACAATCCTTATTTCTAATATCCAATTATTGGTCCCACCAGGTGTGCCAATTTGTTTCCAGTGATTTCTGGTAAACAACCGCTAGTCTTCCAAACTATCGAATAATCTTTCTGACTGTTATTCAATTCCTCTGGTAACTCACAGGATCGACTAGATTGATCCTAGGACTCCTTGGATATTAAGGTTACTCTCACGATCGAACAGATATTCATGGTTGATATTGTATATGTGTTTGGCTTATTTCGATTTCTCTCTCTAAAAGTCTAAAGATGTAATCAAAATGTGTGTGAAAACTAAGTTACATGAATAAATGCTAATTGTAATGCTAATTGTAAAGACATGTAAAACTGCATAAAAGTGAAGTAAATGGTTTCGACTTACAAAACAGTTAATATAAAGGATTTCTGGAACGTAAAAGGTTTGACTTTAAGGCTTGAAGGTAAAGGTATGGAAAATATGACAGTTTTCTGAGATATAAAGTGCTTGAAATATGAAGAAAACATTAAAATGTAAAACTTTGAAGAAGAGATTTCGAAGTGAAAAGACTGTAAATAAGAAAACTTGTAAATGTTATTTGACAAAAGAGATAAAGGAAAGTACTGGAAATGGTAAAAGGTTTTCATTAAATCAGAAATACATGGTGCTATCATACATACATTTCTCTTGCATTCGTTTCCCTTGCCATGTGGTAGTTTGAATGTTACTGAGTATTTTGTATAATAGATATGACACACGAAATCCTAATACTAAGACTTCTATTTATACTAATTCGACCATAATGGTCTTGCTATAGGATTATGCCACGTTTAGAACATGCAAGACAATGCCTCTTTCATCTTTCCACGTGTCCCCAAATGCTCCAACACATAACTTTCAAACTTCGAAAGTCCCGCTTCCATTTGAATTTCAAATGCTTTGGTGCTTCTCCGTTTCGAACGCTCTTCCCAGACACAGCCTTGTTGTTATTTCGAGACTTCTTTAGATACGTTCCCATAATTGCCACTCGAAGCTCCAAGCTTTGACACACTTATTCGAAACACTGCTTCTGCTACTTCGAAACATGACGCTTTACCTCATTTCGATCAAAACGTTTAATTCATTTGGCTTCTAATAACATTATCAAAATCTTCAGCCAACAATGGTATAATAGATGTTAATAATTTTAGTGTTTTCCTTCTTCTCCATCACCAAATTTTAGATTAGTTCTTCAGCAAGAAACTAAGTTAAAAGCCTATTAATTAATGACACATATTTCATATACATTGTTAATAATTAAAATTATATAATGAGGCCCGATTATATATTAATTCACCATATTCATATTGTATTATTGTATAATAGATGTAAACAGTTTATGTATTTTTTTTTCTTCTCTGTCACCAAATTTTAGGTTACTTCTTCACCAAGAAACTAAATTAAAAGACTATTAATTAATGACACGTATTCCATATACATTGGTAATAACTCAAATTATATAATGAGGCCCGATAGTATATTGATTCAACATATTCATATTGTATTATTGTAAAATAGATGTAAACAATTTCAGTCTTTTTCTTCTTCTCCGTCACCAAATTTTAGGTTACTTCTTCACCAAGAAACTAAGTTAAAAGACTATTAATTAATGACGTATTCCATATACATTGGTAATAACACAAATTATATAATGAGGCTCGATTGTATATTTATTCACCATATTCATATTCTATTATGGTATAATAGATGTAAACAATTTAAATATTTTTCTTCTTCTCGATCACCAAATTTTAGGTTACTTCATCACTAAGAAACTATGTTAAAAGACTATTAATTAATGGCAGATATTTCAAATACATTAGTTATAATTCAAATTATATAATGAGGCCCGATAGTATATTTATTTACCATATTCATATTGTATTATGTTATAATAGATGTAAATAATTTCAGTATTTTTCTTCTTCTCCATCACCAAATTTTAGGTTACCTCATCACAAAGAAACTAAGTTAAAAGACTATTAATTAATGACACATATTCCATATACATTTGAAATAATTCAAATTATATAATGACGCCGGATAATATATTTATTCACCATATTTATATTGTATTATGGTATAATAGATGTAAATAATTTCAATATTTTTCTTTTTCTCCATCTCCAAATTTTAGGTTACTTCATCACTAAGAAACTAAGTTAAAAGACTATTAATTAATGACACATATTTCATATACATTGGAAATAATTCAAATTATATAATGAGTCTCGATAGTATATTTAATCACCATATTCATACTGTATTATGGTATAATAGATATAAACAATTTCAGTATTTTTCTTCTTTTCCATCACAAAATTTTAGGCTACTTTATCACTAAGAATCTAAGTTAAAAGACTATTAATTAATGACACATTTTTCATATACATTGTTAATAACTGAAATTATATAATGAGGCCCGATAGTATATTTATTCACCATATTCATATTCTATTATTGTATAATAGATGTAAATAATTTCAATATTTTTCTTCTTTTCCATCACCAAATTTTAGGTTACTTCTTCACCAAGAAACTAAGTTAAAACACTATTAATAAATGACACATATTCCATATACATTAGAAATAATTCTAATTATATAATGAGGCCCGATAGTATATTTATTCACCATATTCATATTCTATTATGGTATAATATATGTAAACAATTTAAATATTTTTCTTCTTCTCGATCACCAAATTTTAGGTTACTTCATCATTAAGAAACTATGTTAAAAGACTATTAATTAATGGCAGATATTTCAAATACATTAGTTATAATTCAAATTATATAATGAGTCTCGATAGTATATTTAATCACCATATTCATATTGTATTATGGTATAATAGATGTAAATAATTTCAGTATTTGCCTTCTTCTCCATCACCAAATTTTAGGTTACTTCTTCACCAAGAAACTAAGTTAAAACACTATTAATAAATGCCACATATTCCATATACATTAGAAATAATTCAAATTATATAATGAGTCCCGATAGTATATTTATTTACCTTATTTATATTGTATTATGGTTAAATAGATGTAAAAAATTTCAGTATTTTCTTCTTCTCCATCACCAAATTTTAGGTTACTTCATCTCTAAGAAACTAAGTTAAAAGAATATTACTTAATGACACATATTCCATATACATTTGAAATAATTCAAATTATATAATGAGTCTCGATAGTATATTTAATCACCATATTCATATTGTATTATGGTATTATAGATGTAAACAATTTCAGTATTTTCTTCTTCTCCATCACCAAATTTTAGGTTACTTCTTCACCAAGAAACTAAGTTTAAAGACTATTAATTAATGACACATATTGCATACACATTGCTAATAACTCAAATTATATAATGACGCCCGATAATATATTTATTCACCATATTCATATTCTATTATGGTATAATAGATGTAAACAATTTCAATATTTTTCTTTTTCTCCATCACCAAATTTAAGGTTACTTCATCACTAAGAAACTAAAGTTAAAAGACTATTAATAAATGACACATATTCCATATACATTAGAAATAATTCAAATTATATAATGAGGCGCGATAGTATATTTATTCACCATATTCATATTCTATTATGGTATAATATATGTAAACAATTTCAATATTTTTCTTCTTCTCCATCACCAAATTTTAGGTTACTTCATCACTAAGAAACTAAGTTAAAAGACTATTAATTAAGGGCACATAATTCAAATACATTGGTTATAATTCAAATTATATAATGAGGCCCGATAGTATATTTATTTACCATATTCATATTGTATTATGGTATACTAGATGTAAACAATTTCAATATTTTTCTTCTTCTCCATCACCAAATTTTAGGTTACTTCATCACAAAGAAACTAAGTTAAAAGACTATTAATTAATGACACATATTTCATATACATTAGAAATAATTCAAATTATATAATGAGTCTCGATAGTATATTTAATCACCATATTCATACTGTATTATGGTATAATAGATATAAACAATTTCAGTATTTTTCTTCTTTTCCATCACCAAATTTTAGGCTACTTCATCACTAAGAATCTAAGTTAAAAGACTATTAATTAATGACACATTTTTCATATACATTGTTAATAACTGAAATTATATAATGAGGCCCGATAGTATATTTATTCACCATATTCATATTCTATTATTGTATAATAGATGTAAAAAATTTCAATATTTTTCTTCTTTTCCATCACCAAATTTTAGGTTACTTCTTCACCAAGAAACTAAGTTAAAACACTATTAATAAATGACACATATTCCATATACATTTGAAATAATTCAAATTATATAACGAGGCCCGATAGTATATTTATTCACCATATTCATATTCTATTATGGTATAATAGATGTAAACAATTTCAATATTTTTCTTCTTCTCCATCACCAAATTTTAGGTTACTTCATCACTAAGAAACTAAGTTAAAAGACTATTAATTAATGGTACATAATTCAAATACATTGGTTATAATTCAAATTATATAATGAGGCCCGATAGTATATTTATTTACCATATTCATATTGTATTATGGTTAAATAGATGTAAACAATTTCAGTATTTTTCTTCTTCTCCATCACCAAATTTTAGGTTACTTCATCTTTAAGAAACTAAGTTAAAAGAATATTACTTAATGACACATATTCCATATACATTTGAAATAATTCAAATTATATAATGAGTCTCTATAGTATATTTAATCACCATATTCATATTGTATTATGGTATAATAGATGTAAACAATTTCAGTATTTTCTTCTTCTCCATCACCAAACTTTAGGTTACTTCTTCACCAAGAAACTAAGTTAAAACACTATTAATAAATGACACATATTCCATATACATTAGAAATAATTCAAATTATATAATGAGTCCCGATAGTATATTTATTTACCTTATTCATATTGTATTATGGTTAAATAGATGTAAAAAATTTCAGTATTTTCTTCTTCTCCATCACCAAATTTTAGGTTACTTCATCTCTAAGAAACTAAGTTAAAAGAATATTACTTAATGACACATATTCCATATAAATTTTAAATAATTCAAATTATATAATGAGTCTCGATAGTATATTTAATCACCATATTCATATTGTATTATGGTATAATAGATGTAAACAATTTCAGTATTTTCTTCTTCTCCATCACCAAAATTTAGGTTACTTCTTCACCAAGAAACTAATTTAAAAGACTATTAATTAATGACATATATTCCATACACATTGCTAATAACTCAAATTATATAATGACGCCCGATAGTATATTTATTCACCATATTCAAATTGTATTATGGTATAATAGATGTAAACAATTTCAGTATTTTTCTTCTTATCCATTACCAAATTTTAAGTTACTTCTTCACCAAGAAACTAAGTTAAAAGACTATTAATTGATGACACATATTCCATACACATTGCTAATAACTCAAATTATATAATGACGCACGATAATATATTTATTCACCATATTCATATTGTATTATGGTATAATAGATGTAATTAATTTCAATATTTTTCTTTTTCTCCATCACAAAATTTTAGGTTACTTCATCACTAAGAAACTAAGTTAAAAGACTATTAATTAAAGACACATATTTAATATACATTGGAAATAATTCAAATTATATAATGAGTCTTGATAGTATATTTAATCCCAATATTCATACTGTATTATGGTATAATATATATAAACAATTTATGTATTTTTCTTCTTTTCCATCACAAAATTTTAGGCTACTTCATCACTAAGAATCTAAGTTAAAAGACTATTAATTAATGAGACATTTTTCATATACATTGTTAATAACTGAAATTATATAATGAGTCTCAATAGTATATTTAATCACCATATTTATATTGTATTATGGTATAATAGATGTAAACAATTTCAGTATTTTCTTCTTCTCCATCACCAAAATTTCGGTTACTTCTTCACCAAGAAACTAAGTTAAAAGACTATTAATTAATGACACATATTCCATACACATTGCTAATAACTCAAATTATATAATGACGCCCGATAGTATATTTATTCACCATATTCAAATTGTATTATGGTATAATAGATGTAAACAATTTCAGTATTTTTCTTCTTATCCATTACCATATTTTAAGTTACATCTTCACCAAGAAACTAAGTTAAAAGACTATTAATTGATGACACATATTCCATACACATTGCTAATAACTCAAATTATATAATGACGCACGATAGTATATTTATTCACCATATTCATATTGTATTATGGTATAATAGATGTGATTAATTTCAATATTTTTCTTTTTCTCCATCACAAGATTTTAGGTTACTTCATCACTAAGAAACTAAGTTAAAAGACTATTAATTAAAGACACATATTTCATATACATTGGAAATAATTCAAATTATATAATGAGTCTTGATAGTATATTTAATCACAATATTCATACTGTATTATGGTATAATATAGATAAACAATTTATGTATTTTTCTTCTTTTCCATCACAAAATTTTAGGCTACTTCATCACTAAGAATCTAAGTTAAAAGACTATTAATTAATGAGACATTTTTCATATACATTGTTAATAACTGAAATTATATAATGAGGCCCGATAGTATATTTATTCACCATATTCATATTCTATTATGGTATAATAGATGTAAACAATTTCAATATTTTTCTTCTTTTCCATCACCAAATTTTAGGTTACTTCATCACTAAGAATCTAAGTTAAAAGACTGTTAATTAATGACACATATTCCATACACATTGCTAATAACTCAAATTATATAATGACGCACGATAATATTTTTTATTCACCACATTCATATTGTATTATGGTATAATAGATGTAATTAATTTCAATATTTTTCTTTTTCTCCATCACAAAATTTTAGGTTACTTCATCACTAAGAAACTAAGTTAAAAGACTATTAATTAAAGACACATATTTCATATACATTGGATATAATTCAAATTATATAATGAGTCTTGATAGTATATTTAATCACAATATTCATACGGTATTATGGTATAATATATATAAACAATTTCTGTATTTTTCTTCTTTTCCATCACAAAATTTTAGGCAACTTCATCACTAAGAATCTAATTTAAAAGACTATTAATTAATGACACATTTTTCATATACATTGTTAATAACTCAAATTATATAATGAGGCCCGATAGTATATTTATTCACCATATTCATATTCTATTATGGTATAATAGATGTAAGCAATTTCAATATTTTTCTTCTTCTCCATCACCAAATTTTAGGTTACTTCATCACTAAGAAACTAAGTTAAAAGACTATTAATTAAAGACACATATTTCATATACATTGGATATAATTCAAATTATATAATGAGTCTTGATAGTATATTTAATCACAATATTCATACGGTATTATGGTATAATATATATAAACAATTTCTGTATTTTTCTTCTTTTCCATCACAAAATTTTAGGCAACTTCATCACTAAGAATCTAATTTAAAAGACTATTAATTAATGACACATTTTTCATATACATTGTTAATAACTCAAATTATATAATGAGGCCCGATAGTATATTTATTCACCATATTCATATTGTATTATGGTATAATAGATGTAAGCAATTTCAATATTTTTCTTCTTCTCCATCACCAAATTTTAGGTTACTTCATCACAAAGAAACTATGTTAAAAGACTATTAATTAATGGCCCATTATTCAAATACATTGGTTATAATTCAAATTATATAATGAGTCTCGATAGTATATTTAATCACCATATTCATATTGTATTATGGTATAATAGATGTAAACCATTTCAGTATTTTCTTCTTCTCCATCACCAAATTTTGGGTTACTTCTTCACCAAGAAACTAAGTTAAAAGACTATTAATTAATGACACATATTCCATACACATTGCTAATAACTCAAATTATATAATGACGCCCGATAATATATTTATTCACCATATTCATATTCTATTATGGTATAATAGATGTAAACAATTTCAATATTTTTCTTTTTCTCCATCACCAAATTTTAGGTTACTTCATCACTAAGAAACTAAGTTAAAAGACTATTAATTGATGACACATATTCCATACACATTAGAAATAATTCAAATTATATAATGAGTCTCGATAGTATATTTATTCACCATATTCATATTCTATTATGGTATAATAAATGTAAACAATTTCAGTATTTTTCTTCTTCTCCATCACCAAATTTTAGGTTACTTCTTCACCAAGAAACTAAGTTAAAAGACTGTTAATAAATGACACATATTCCATACACATTGCTAATAACTCAAATTATATAATGACGCACGATAATATATTTATTCACCATATTCATATTGTATTATGGTATAATAGATGTAATTAATTTCAATATTTTTCTTTTTCTCCATCACAAAATTTTAGGTTACTTCATCACTAAGAAACTAAGTTAAAAGACTATTAATTAATGACACATATTTCATATACATTGGAAATAATTCAAATTATATAATGAGTCTCGATAGTATATTTAATCACCATATTCATACTGTATTATGGTATAATAGATATAAACAATTTCAGTATTTTTCTTCTTTTCCATCACCAAATTTTAGGCAACTTCATCACTAAGAATCTAAGTTAAAAGACTATTAATTAATGAAACATTTTTCATATACATTGTTAATAACTGAAATTATATAATGAGGCCCGATAGTATATTTATTCACCATATTCATATTCTATTAATGTATAATAGATGTAAAAAATTTCAATATTTTTCTTCTTTTCCATCACCAAATTTTAGGTTACTTCTTCACCAACAAACTAAGTTAAAACACTATTAATAAATGATACATATTCCATATACATTAGAAATAATTCAAATTATATAATGAGGCCCGATAGTATATTTATTCACCATATTCATATTCTATTATGGTATAATAGATGTAAATAATTTCAATATTTTTCTTCTTCTCCATCACCAAATTTTAGGTTACTTCATCACTAAGAAACTAAGTTAAAAGACTATTAATTAATGGCACATAATTCAAATACATTGGTTATAATTAAAATTATATAATGAGGCCCGATAGTATATTTATTTACCATATTCATATTGTATTATGGTATAATAGATGTAAACAATTTCAGTATTTTTCTTCTACTCCATCACCATATTTTTGGTTACTTCTTCACCAAGAAACTAAGTTAAAAGACTGTTAATTAATGACACATATTCCATACACATTGCTAATAACTCAAATTATATAATGACGCACGATAATATATTTTTTCACCATATTCATATTGTATTATGGTATAATAGATGTAATTAATTTCAATATTTTTCTTTTTCTCCATCACAAAATTTTAGGTTACTTCATCACTAAGAAACTAAGTTAAAAGACTATTAATTAATGACACATATTTCATATACATTGGAAATAATTCAAATTATATAATGAGTCTCGATAGTATATTTAATCACCATATTCATACTGTATTATGGTATAATAGATATAAACAATTTCAGTATTTTTCTTCTTTTCCATCACCAAATTTTAGGATACTTCATCACTAAGAATCTAAATTAAAAGACTATTAATTAATGACACATTTTTCATATACATTGTTAATAACTGAAATTATATAATGAGGCCCGATAGTATATTTATTCACCATATTCATATTCTATTATTGTATAATAGATGTAAAAAATTTCAATATTTTTCTTCTTTTCCATCAACAAATTTTAGGTTACTTCTTCACCAAGAAACTAAGTTAAAACACTATTATTAAATGACACATATTCCATATACATTAGAAATAATTCAAATTATATAATGAGGCCCGATAGTATATTTATTCACCATATTCATATTCTATTATGGTATAATAGATGTAAATAATTTCAATATTTTTCTTCTTCTCCATCACCAAATTTTAGGTTACTTCATCACTAAGAAACTAAGTTAAAAGACTATTAATTAATGGCACATAATTCAAATACATTGGTTATAATTAAATTTATATAATGAGGCCCGATAGTATATTTATTTACCATATTCATATTGTATTATGGTATACTAGATGTAAACAATTTCAATATTTTTCTTCTTCTCCATCACCAAATTTTAGGTTACTTCATCACAAAGAAACTAAGTTAAAAGACTATTACTTAATGACACATATTCCATATACATTTTAAATAATTCAAATTATATAATGAGTCTCGATAGTATATTTAATCACCATATTCATATTGTATTATGGTATAATAGATGTAAACCATTTCAGTATTTTCTTCTTCTCCATCACCAAATTTTAGGTTACTTCTTCACCAAGAAACTAAGTTAAAAGACTATTAATTAATGACACATATTCCATACACATTTCTAATAACTCAAATTATATAATGACGCCCGATAATATATTTATTCACCATATTCATATTCTATTATGGTATAATAGATGTAAACAATTTCAATATTTTTCTTTTTCTCCATCACCAAATTCTAGGTTACTTTATCACTAAGAAACTAAGTTAAAAGACTATTAATTAAAGACACATATTTCATATACATTGGAAATAATTCAAATTACATAATGAGTCTTGATAGTATATTAATCACAATATTCATACTGTATTATGGAATAATATATATAAACAATTTCTGTATTTTTCTTCTTTTCCATCACAAAATTTTAGGCTACTTCATCACTAAGAATCTAAGTTAAAAGACTATTAATTAATGACACATTTTTCATATACATTGTTAATAACTGAAATTATATAATGAGGCCCGATAGTATATTTATTCACCATATTCATATTCTATTATGGTATAATAGATGTAAAAAATTTCAATATTTTTCTTCTTTTCCATCACCAAATTTTAGGTTACTTCATCACTAAGAATCTAAGTTAAAAGACTATTAATTAATGACACATATCCCATACACATGGCTAATAACTCAAATTATATAATGACGCCGGATAATATATTTATTCACCAGATTCATATTGTATTATGGTATAATAGATGTAAATAATTTCAATATTTTTCTTTTTCTCCATCACCAAATTTTAGGTTACTTCATCACTAAGAAACTAAGTTAAAAGACTATTAATTAATGACACATATTTCATATACATTGGATATAATTCAAATTATATAATGAGTCTCGATAGTATATTTAATCACCATATTCATACGATATTATGGTATAATATATATAAACAATTTCTGTATTTTTCTTCTTTTCCATCACAAAATTTTAGGCTACTTCATCACTAAGAATCTAATTTAAAAGACTATTAATTAATGACACATTTTTCATATACATTGTTAATAACTGAAATTATATAATGAGGCCCGATAGTATATTTATTCACCATATTCATATTCTATTATTGTATAATAGATGTAAAAATTTTCAATATTTTTCTTCTTTTCCATCACCAAATTTTAGGTTACTTCTTCACCAAGAAACTAAGTTAAAACACTATTAATAAATGACACATATTCCATATACATTAGAAATAATTCAAATTATATAATGAGGCTCGGTAGTATATTTATTCACCGTATTCATATTCTATTATGGTATAATAGATGTAAACAATTTCAATATTTTTCTTCTTCTCCATCACCAAATTTTAGGTTACTTCATCACAAAGAAACTAAGTTAAAAGACTATTAATTAATTGCACATAATTCAAATACATTGGTTATAATTCAAATTATATAATGAGGCCCGATAGTATATTTATTTACCATATTCAGATTTTATTATGGTATACTAGATGTAAACAATTTCAATATTTTTCTTCTTCTCCATCACCAAATTTTAGGTTACTTCATCACAAAGAAACTAAGTTAAAAGACTATTACTTAATGACACATATTCCATGTACATTTGAAATAATTCAAATTATATAATGAGTCTCGATAGTATATTTAATCACCATATTCATATTGTATTATGGTATAATAGATGTAAATAATTTCAGTATTTGCCTTCTTCTCCATCACCAAATTTTAGGTTACTTCTTCACCAAGAAACTAAGTTAAAAGACTATTAATTAATGACACATATTCCATACACATTGCTAATAACTCAAATTATATAATGACGCCCGATAATATATTTATTCACCATATTTATATTCTATTATGGTATAATAGATGTAAACAATTTCAATATTTTTCTTTTTCTCCATCACCAAATTTTAGGTTACTTCATCACTAAGAAACTAAGTTAAAAGACTATTAATTGATGACACATATTCCATACACATTAGAAATAATTCAAATTATATAATGAGTCTCGATAGTATATTTATTCACCATATTCATATTGTATTATGGTATAATAGATGTAAACAATTTCAGTATTTTTCTTCTTCTCCATCACACAAATTTTAGGTTACTTCTTCACCAAGAAACTAAGTTAAAAGACTGTTAATTAATGACACATATTCCATACACATTGCTAATAACTCAAATTATATAATGACGCACGATAATATTTTTTATTCACCACATTCATATTGTATTATGGTATAATAGATGTAATTAATTTCAATATTTTTCTTTTTCTCCATCACAAAATTTTAGGTTACTTCATCACTAAGAAACTAAGTTAAAAGACTATTAATTAAAGACACATATTTCATATACATTGGATATAATTCAAATTATATAATGAGTCTTGATAGTATATTTAATCACAATATTCATACGGTATTATGGTATAATATATATAAACAATTTCTGTATTTTTCTTCTTTTCCATCACAAAATTTTAGGCAACTTCATCACTAAGAATCTAATTTAAAAGACTATTAATTAATGACACATTTTTCATATACATTGTTAATAACTCAAATTATATAATGAGGCCCGATAGTATATTTATTCACCATATTCATATTCTATTATGGTATAATAGATGTAAGCAATTTCAATATTTTTCTTCTTCTCCATCACCAAATTTTAGGTTACTTCATCACTAAGAAACTATGTTAAAAGACTATTAATTAATGGCCCATTATTCAAATACATTGGTTATAATTCAAATTATATAATGAGGCCCGATAGTATATTTATTTACCATATTCATATTGTATTATGGTATATTAGATGTAAACAATTTCAATATTTTTGTTCTACTCCATCACCAAATATTAGGTTACTTCATCACAAAGTAACTAAGTTAAAAGACTATTACTTAATGACACATATTCCATATACGTTGGTAATAACTCAAATTATATAATGAGGCCCGATAGTATATTTATTCACCATATTTATATTGTATTAAGGTATAATAGATGTTAATAATTTTAGTGTTTTCCTTCTTCTCCATCACCAAATTTTAGATTAGTTCTTCAGCAAGAAACTAAGTTAAAAGACTATTACGTAATGACACATATTGCATATACATTTGAAATAATTCAATTTATATAATGAGTCTCGATAGTATATTTAATCACCATATTCATATTGTATTATGGTATAATAGATGTTAATAATTTTAGTGTTTTCCTTCTTCTCCATCACCAAATTTTAGATTAGTTCTTCAGCAAGAAACTAAGTTAAAAGACTATTAATTAATGACACATATTTCATATACATTGTTAATAATTAAAATTATAAAATGAGGCCCGATTATATATTAATTCACCATATTCATATTGTATTATTGTATAATAGATGTAAACAGTTTCAGTATTTTTTTTCTTCTATCACCAAATTTTAGGTTACTTCTTCACCAAGAAACTAAATTAAAAGACTATTAATTAATGACACGTATTCCATATACATTGGTAATAACTCAAATTATATAATGAGGCCCGATAGTATATTGATTCACCATATTCATATTGTATTATTGTAAAATAGATGTAAACAATTTCAGTATTTTTCTTCTTCTCCGTCACCAAATTTTAGGTTACTTCTTCACCAAGAAACTAAGTTAAAAGACTATTAATTAATGACACGTATTCCATATACATTGGTAATAACACAAATTATATAATGAGGCCCGATTGTATATTTATTCACCATATTAATATTCTATTATGGTATAATAGATGTAAACAATTTCAATATTTTTCTTCTTCTCGATCACCAAATTTTAGGTTACTTCATCACTAAGAAACTAAGTTAAAAGACTATTAAGTAATGGCAGAAATTTCAAATACATTAGTTATAATTCAAATTATATAATGAGGCCCGATAGTATATTTATTTACCATATTCATATTATATTATGTTATAATAGATGTAAACAATTTCAATATTTTTCTTCTTCTCCATCACCAAATTTTAGGTTACTTCATCACAAAGAAACTAAGTTAAAAGACTATTACTTAATGACACATATTCCATATACATTTGAAATAATTCAAATTATATAATGAGTCTCGATAGTATATTTAATCACCATATTCTTATAGTTTTTTGGTATAATAGATGTAAATAATTTCAGTATTTTCCTTCTTCTCCATCACAAAATTTTAGGTTACTTCACCAAGAAACTAAGTTAAAACACTATAATTAATGACACATATTCCATATACATTAGAAATATTTCAAATTATATAATGAGTCTCGATAGTATATTTATTCACCATATTCACATTGTATTATGGTATAATAGATGTAAACAATTTCATTATTTTTCTTCTTCTCCATCACCAAATTTTAGGTTACTTCTTCACCAATAAACTAAGTTAAAAGACTATTAATTAATGAAACATATTTTATATACATTGGATATAATTGAAATTATATAATGAGGCTCGATAGTATATTTATTTACCAAATTCATATTGTATTATGGTATAATAGATGTAAACAATTTCAATATTTTTCTTCTTCTCCATCACCAAATTTTAGGTTACTTCTTCACCAAGAAACTAAGTATAAAGACTATTAATTAATGGCACGTATTTCATATACATTGGTAATAATTAAAATTATAAAATGAGACCCAACAGGATATTTATTCACCATATTCATATTGTATTATTGTATAATAGATGTAAACAATTTCAGTATTTTACTTCTTCTCCGTGACCAAATTTTAGGTTACTTCTTCACAAAGAAACTAAGTTAAAAGACTATTAATTATTGACACGTATTCCATATACATTGGTAATAACTCAAATTATATAATGAGGCCCGATAGTATTTCACCATATTCATAATCTATTATGGTATAGTTGATGTAAACAATTTCAGTATTTTTCTTCTTCTCCATCACCAAATTTTAGGTTACTTCTTCACCAAGAAACTAAGTTAAAAGACTATTAATTAATGACACATATTCCATACACTTTGCTAATAACTCAAATTATATAATGACGCCCGATAATATATTTATTTACCATATTCATATTGTATTATGCTATAATAGATGTAAATAATTTCAATATTTTTCTTTTTCTCCATCACCAAATTTTAGGTTACTTCATCACTAAGAAACTAAGTTAAAAGACTATTAATTAATGACACATATTTCAATTACATTGGAAATAATTCAAATTATATAATGAGTCTTGATAGTATATTTAATCACAATATTCATACTGTATTATGGTATAATATATATAAACAATTTCAGTATTTTTCTTCTTTTCCATCACAAAATTTTAGGCTACTTCATCACTAAGAGAATCTAAGTTAAAAGACTATTAATTTATGACACATATTCCATACACATTAGAAATAACTCAAATTATATAATGAGGCCCGATAGTATATTTATTCACCATATTCATATTCTATTATGGTATAATAGATGTAAACAATTTCAATATTTTACTTCTTCTCCACACCAAATTTTAGGTTACTTCTTCACCAAGAAACAAAGTTAAAAGACTATTAATTAATGACACGTATTCCATATACATTGGTAATAACTCAAATTATATAATAAGGACCGATAGTATATTTATTCACCATATTCATATTCTATTATGGTATAATAGATGTAAACAATTTAAATACTTTTCTTCTTCTCGATCACCAAATTTTAGGTTACTTCATCACTAATAAACTATGTTAAAAGACTATTAATTAATGGCATATATTTAAAATACATTGGTTATAATTCAAATTATATAATGAGGCCCGATAGTATATTTATTTACCATATTCATATTGTATTATGGTATAATAGATGTAAACAATTTAAAGATTTTTCGTCTTCTACATCACCAAATTTTAGTTTACTTCATCACTAAGAAACTAAGTTAAAAGACTATTAATTGATGACACATATTCCGTACACATTAGAAATAATTCAAATTATATAATGAGTCTCGATAGTATATTTATTTACCATATTCATATTGTATTATGGTATAATAGATGTAAAAAATTTCAATATTTTTCTTCTTCTCCATCACCAAATTTTAGGTTACTTCTTCACCAAGAAACCAAGTTAAAAGACTATTAATTAATGACACATATTCCATTCACATTGCTAATAACTCAAATTATATAATGACGCCGGATAATATATTTATTCACCATATTCATATTGTATTATGGTATAATAGATGTAAATAATTTCATTATTTTTCATTTTCTCCATCACCAAATTTTAGGTTACTTCATCACTAAGAAACTAAGTTAAAAGACTATTAATTAATGACACATATTTCATATACATTGGAAATAATTCAAATTATATAATGAGTCTCGATAGTATATTTAATCACCATATTCATACTGTATTATGGTATAATAGATATAAACAATTTCAGTATTTTTCTTCTTTTCCATCACCAAATTTTAGGCTACTTCATCACTAAGAATCTAAGTTAAAAGACTATTAATTAATGACACATTTTTCATATACATTGTTAATAACTGAAATTATATAATGAGGCCCGATAGTATATTTATTCACCATATTCATATTCTATTATTGTATAATAGATGTAAAAAATTTCAATATTTTTCTTCTTTTCCATCACCAAATTTTAGGTTACTTCTTCACCAAGAAACTAAGTTAAAACACTTTTAATAAATGACACATATTCCATATACATTAGAAATAATTCAAATTATATAATGAGGCCCGATAGTATATTTATTCACCATATTCATATTCTATTATGGTATAATAGATGTAAATAATTTCAATATTTTTCTTCTTCTCCATCACCAAATTTTAGGTTACTTCATCACTAAGAAACTAAGTTAAAAGACTATTAATTAATGGCACATAATTCAAATACATTGGTTATAATTAAAATTATATAATGAGGCCCGATAGTATATTTATTTACCATATTCATATTGTATTATGGTATACTAGATGTAAACAATTTCAATATTTTTCTTCTTCTCCATCACCAAATTTTAGGTTACTTCATCACAATGAAACTAAGTTAAAAGACTATTACTTAATGACACATAATCCATATACATTTGAAATATTTCAAATTATATAATGAGTCTCGATAGTATATTTAATCACCATATTCATATTGTATTATGGTATGATAGATGTAAATAATTTCAGTATTTGCCTTCTTCTCCATCACCAAATTTTAGGTTACTTCTTCACCAAGAAACTAAGTTAAAACACAATTAATAAATGACACATATTCCATATACATTAGAAATAATTCAAATTATATAATGAGTCCCGATAGTATATTTATTTACCTTATTCATATTGTATTATGGTTAAATAAATGTAAACAATTTCAATATTTTTCTTCTTCTCCATCACCAAATTTTAGGTTACTTCATCACAAAGAAACTAAGTTAAAAGACTATTAATTAATGAGACATATTTCATATACATTGGAAATAATTCAAATTATATAATGAGTCTCGATAGTATACTTAATCACCATAGTCATACTGTATCATGGTATAATAGATATAAACAATTTCAGTATTTTTCTTCTTTTCCATCACCAAATTTTAGGCTACTTCATCACTAAGAATCTAAGTTAAAAGACTATTAATTAATGACACATTTTTCATATACATTGTTAATAACTGAAATTATATAATGAGGCCCGATAGTATATTTATTCACCATATTCATATTCTATTATTGTATAATAGATGTAAAAAATTTCAATATTTTTCTTCTTTTCCATCACCAAATTTTAGGTTACTTTTCTTCACCAAGAAACTAAGTTAAAACACTATTAATAAATGACACATATTCCATATACATTAGAAATAATTCAAATTATATAATGAGACCCGATAGTATATTTATTCACCATATTCATATTCTATTATGGTATAATAGATGTAAACAATTTCAATATTTTTCTTCTTCTCCATCACCAAATTTTAGGTTACTTCATGACTAAGAAACTAAGTTAAAAGACTATTAATTAATGGCACATAATTTAAATACATTGGTTATAATTCAAATTATATAATGAGGCCTGATAGTATATTTATTTACCATATTCATATTGTATTATGGTATACTAGATGTAAACAATTTCAATATTTTTCTTCTTCTCCATCACCAAATTTTAGTTTACTTCATCACAAAGAAACTAAGTTAAAAGACTATTAATTAATGACACATATTTCATATACATTGGAAATAATTCAAATTATATAATGAGTCTCGATAGTATATTTAATCACCATATTCATACTGTATTATGGTATAATAGATATAAACAATTTCAGTATTTTTCTTCTTTTCCATCACCAAATTTTAGGCTACTACATCACTAAGAATCTAAGTTAAAAGACTATTAATTAATGACACATTTTTCATATACATTGTTAATAACTGAAATTATATAATGAGGCCCGATAGTATATTTATTCACCATATTCATATTTTATTATTGTATAATAGATGTAAAAAATTTCAATATTTTTCTTCTTTTCCATCACCAAATTTTAGGTTACTTCTTCACCAAGAAACTAAGTTAAAACACTATTAATAAATGACACATATTCCATATACATTCGAAATAATTCAAATTTGATAATGAGGCCCGATAGTATATTTATTCACCATATTCATATTCTATTATGGTATAATAGATGTAAACAATTTCAATATTTTTCTTCTTCTCCATCACCAAAGTTTAGGTTACTTCATCACTAAGAAACTAATTTAAAGACTATTAATTAATGGCACATAATTCAAATACATTGGTTATAATTCAAATTATATAATGAGGCCCGATAGTATATTTATTTACCATATTCATATTTTATTATGGTATACTAGATGTAAACAATTTCAATATTTTTCTTCTTCTCCATCACCAAATTTTAGGTTACTTCATCACAAAGAAACTAAGTTAAAAGACTATTACTTAATGACACATATTCCATGTACATTTTAAATAATTCAAATTATATAATGAGTCTCGATAGTATATTTAATCACCATATTCATATTGTAATATGGTATAATAGATGTAAATAATTTCAGTATTTGCCTTCTTCTCCATCACCAAATTTTAGGTTACTTCTTCACCAAGTAACTAAGTTAAAAGAATATTACTTAATGACACATATTCCATATACACTTGAAATATTTCAAATTATATAATGAGTCTCGATAGTATATTTATTCACCATATTCATATTGTATTATGGTATAATAGATGTAAACAATTTCAGTATTTTTCTTCTTCTCCATCACCAAATTTTAGGTTACTTCTTCACCAATAAACTAAGTTAAAAGACTATTAATTAATGACACATATTTTATATACATTGGATATAATTGAAATTATATAATGATGCCCGATAGAATATTTATTTACCATATTCATATTGTATTATGGTATAATAGATGTAAACAATTTCAATATTTTTCTTCTTCTCCATCACCAAATTTTAGGTTACTTCTTCACAAAGAAACTAAGTTTAAAGACTATTAATCAATGACACGTATTCCATATACATTGTAATAACTCAAATTATATAATGAGGCCCGATAGTATATTTATTCACCATATTCATATTCTATTATCGTATAATAGATGTAAACAATTTAAATATTTTTCTTCTTCTCGATCACCAAATTTTAGGTTACTTCATCACTAAGAAACTAAGTTAAAAGACTATTAATTAATGGCACATATTTAAAATACATTGGATATAATTGAAATTATATAATGAGGCCCGATAGTATATTTATTTACCATATTCATATTGTATTATGGTATAATAGATGTAAACAATTTCAATATTTTTCTTCCTTTCCATCACCAAATTTTAGGTTACTTCTTGACCAAGAAACTAAATTTAAAGACTATTAATTAATGGCACATATTTCATATACATTGGTAATAATTAAAATTATAAAATGAGGCCCAATAGGATATTTATTCACCATATTCATATTGTATTATTGTATAATAGATCTAATAAATTTCAGTATTTTACTTCTTCTCCGTCATCAAATTTTAGGTAACTTCTTCACAAAGAAACTAAGTAAAAAACTATTAATTAATGACACGTATTCCATATACATTGGTAATAACTCAAATTATATAATGAGTCCCGATTGTATATTTATTCACCATATTCATATTCTATTATGGTATAATAGATGTAAACAATTTAAATATTTTTCTTCTTCTCGATCACCAAATTTTAAGTTACTTCATCACTAAGAAACTAAGATAAAGGACTATTAATTAATGGCACATATTTACAATATATTGGTTATAATCAAATTATATAATGAGGCCCGATAGTATATTTATTTACCTTATTCATATTGTATTATGGTATAATAGATGTAAAAAATTTCAATATTTTTCGTCTTCTCCATCACAAAATTTTAGTTTACTTCATCACTAAGAAACTAAGTTAAAAGACTAATAATTGATGACACATATTCCATACACATTAGAAATAATTCAAATTATATAATGAGTCTCGATAGTATATTTATTTACCATATTCATATTGTAAGATGGTATGATAGATGTAAAAATTTTCCATAATTTTCTTCTTCTCCATCAACAAATTTTAGGTTACTTCATCACTAAGAAACTAAGTTAAAACACTATTACTTAATGAAACATATTCCATATACATTATAAATAATTCAAATTATATAATGAGTCTCGATAGTATATTTATTCACCATATTCATATTGTATTATGGTATAATAGATGTAAACAATTTCAGTATTTTTCTTCTTCTCCATCACCAAATTTTAGGTTACTTCTTCACCAATAAACTAAGTTAAAAGACTATTAATTAATGACACATATTTTATATACATTGGATATAATTGAAATTATATAATGAGGCCCAATAGTATATTTATTTACTATATTCATATTGTATTACGGTATAATAGATGTAAATAATTTCAATATTTTTCTTCTTCTCCATCACCAAATTTTAAGTTACTTCTTCACAAAGAAACTAAGTTTAAAGACTATTAATTAATGACACACATATTTCATATACATTGGTAATAATTAAAATTATAAACTGAGGCCCAATAGGATATTTATTCACCATATTCATATTGTATTATTGTATAATAGATGTAAACAATTTCAGTATTTTACTTCTTCTCCATCACCAAATTTTAGGTTACTTCTTCACCAAGAAACTAAGTTAATAGACTATTAATTAATGACACGTGTTCCATATACATTGGTAATAACTCAAATTATATAATGAGGCCCGATAGTATATTTATTCACCATATTCATATTCTAATATGGTATAATAGATGTAAACAATTTAAATATTTTTCTTCTTCTCGATCACCAAATTTTAGGTTACTTCATCACTAAGAAACTAAGTTAAAAGACTATTAATTAATGGAACATATTTAAAATACATTGGTAATAATCAAATTATATAATGAGGCCCGATAGTATATTTATTTACCATATTCATATTGTATTATGGTATAATAGATGTAAAAAATTTCAATATTTTTCGTCTTCTCCATCACCAAATTTTTGTTTACTTCATCACTAAGAAACTAAGTTAAAAGACTACTAATTGATGACACATATTCCATACACATTAGAAATAATTCAAATTATATAATGAGTCTCGATAGTATATTTATTTACCATATTCATATTGTATTTTGGTATAATAGATGTAAAAATTTTCAATATTTTTCTTCTTCTCCATCAACAAATTTTAGGTTACTTCATCACTAAGAAACTAAGTTAAAACACTATTACTTAATGACACATATTCCATATACATTATAAATAATTCGAATTATATAATGAGTCTCGATAGTATATTTATTCACCATATTCATATTGTATTATGGTATAATAGATGTAAACAATTTGAGTATTTTTCTTCTTCTCCATCACCAAATTTTAGGTTACTTCTTCACCAATAAACTAAGTTAAAAGACTATTTTTTAATGACACATATTTTATATACATTGGATATAATTGAAATTATATAATGAGGCCCGATAGTATATTTATTTACCATATTCATATTGTATTATGGTATAATAGATGTAAACAATTTCAATATTTTTCTTCTTCTCCATCACCAAATTTTAGGTTACTTCTAAACTAAGTTTAAAGACTATTAATTAATGGCACATATTTCATATACATTGGTAATAATTAAAATTATAAAATGAGGCCCAATAGGATATTTATTCACCATATTCATATTGTATTATTGTGTAATAGATGTAAACAATTTCAGTATTTACTTCTTCTCCGTCACCAAATTTTAGGTTATTTCTTCACAAAGAAACTAAGTTAAAAGACTATTAATTAATGACACGTATTCCATATACATTGGTAATAACTCAAATTATTTAATGAGGCCCGATAGTATATTTATTCACCATATTCATAATCTATTATGGTATAGTTGATGTAAACAATTTCCGTTTTTTCTTCTTCTCCATCAACAAATTTTAGGTTACTTCATCACTAAGAATCTAAGTTAAAAGACTATTAATTAATGACACATATTTCATATCCATTGTTAATAACTCAAATTATATAATGAGGCCCGATATTATATTTATTCACCATATTCATATTCTATTATGGTATAATAGATGTAAACAATTTCAATATTTTTCTTCTTCTCCATCACCAAATTTTAGGTTACTTCTTCACCAAGAAACTAAGTTAAAAGACTATTAATTAATGACACGTATTCCATATACATTGGAAATAACTCAAATTATATAATAAGCCCCAATAGTATATTTATTCACCATATTCATATTCTATTATGGTATAATAGATGTAAACAATTTAAATATTTTTCTTCTTCTCGATCACCAAATTTTAGGTTACTTCATCACTAAGAAACTAAGTTAAAAGACTATTAATTAATGGCACATATTTAAAATACATTGGTTATAATTCAAATTATATAATGAGGCCCGATAGTATATTTATTTACCATATTCATATTGTATTATGGTATAATAGATGTAAAAAAATTCAATATTTTTCGTCTTCTCCATCACCAAATTTTAGTTTACTTCATCACTAAGAAACTAAGTTAAAAGACTACTAATTGATGACACATATTCCATACACATTAGAAATAATTCAAATTATATAATGAGTCTCGATAGTATATTTATTTACCATATTCATATTGTATTATGTTATAATAGATGTAAAAATTTTCAATATTTTTCTTCTTCTCCATCAACAAATTTTAGGTTACTTCATCACTAAGAAACTAAGTTAAAACACTATTACTTAATGACACATATTCCATATACATTATAAATAATTCGAATTATATAATGAGTCTCGATAGTATATTTATTCACCATATTCATATTGTATTATGGTATAATAGATGTAAACAATTTAGGTATTTTTCTTCTTCTCCATCACCAAATTTTAGGTTACTTCTTCACCAATAAACTAAGTTAAAAGACTATTTTTTAATAACACATATTTTATATACATTGGATATAATTGAAATTATATAATGAGGCCCGATAGTATATTTATTTACCATATTCATATTGTATTATGGTATAATAGATGTAAACAATTTCAATATTTTTCTTCTTCTCCATCACCAAATTTTAGGTTACTTCTTCACCAAGAAACTAAGTTTAAAGATTATTAATTAATGGCACATATTTCATATACATTGGTAATAATTAAAATTATAAAATGAGGCCCAATAGGATATTTATTCACCATATTCATATAGTATTATTGTGTAATAGATGTAAACAATTTCAGTATTTTACTTCTTCTCCGTCACCAAATTTTAGGTTACTTCTTCACAAAGAAACTAAGTTAAAAGACTATTAATTAATGACACGTATTCCATATACATTGGTAATAACTCAAATTATATAATGAGTCTCGATTGTATATTTATTCACCATATTCATATTCTATTATGGTATAATAGATGTAAACAATTTCAATATTTTTCTTCTTCTCCATCACCAAATTTTAGGTTACTTCTTCACCAAGAAACTAAGTTAAAAGACTATTAATTAATGAAACGTATTTCATATCCATTGTTAATAACTCAAATTATATAATGAGGCCCGATAGTATATTTATTCACCATATTCATATTCTATTATGGTATAATAGATGTAAACAATTTAAATATTTTTCTTCTTCTCGATCACGAAATTTTAGGTTACTTCATCTCTAAGAATCTAAGTTAAACGACTATTAATTAATGACACATATGTTATATACATTGGATATAATTGAAATTATATAATGAGGCCCGATAGTATATTTATTTACCATATTCATATTGTATTATGGTATAATAGATGTAAACAATTTCAATATTTTTCTTCTTCTCCATCACCAAATTTTAAGTTACTTCTTCACCAAGAAACTAAGTTTAAAGACTATTAATTAATGGCACATATTTCATATACATTGGTAATAATTAAAATTATAAAATGAGGCCCAATAGGATATTTATTCACCATATTCATATTGTATTATTGTATAATAAATGTAAACAATTTCAGTATTTTACTTCTTCTCCGTCACCAAATTTTAGGTTATTTCTTCACAAAGAAACTAAGTTAAAAGACTATTAATTAATGACACGTATTCCATATACATTGGTAATAACTCAAATTATGTAATGAGGCCCGATAGTATATTTATTCACCATATTCGTAATCTATTATGGTATAGTTGATGTAAACAATTTTCGTATTTTCTTCTTCTCCATCAACAAATTTTAGGTTACTTCATCACTAAGAATCTAAGTTAAAACACTATTAATTAATGACACATATTTCATATCCATTGTTAATAACTCAAATTATATAATGAGGCCCGATAGTATATTTATTCACCATATTCATATTCTATTATGGTATAATAGATGTAAACAATTTAAATATTTTTCTTCTTCTCGATCACCAAATTTTAGGTTACTTCATCACTAAGAAACTAAGTTAAAAGACTATTAATTAATGGCACATATTTAAAATACATTGGTTATAATCAAATTATATAATGAGGCCCGATAGTATATTTATTTACCATATTCATATTGTATTATGGTATAATAGATGTAAAAAATTTCAATATTTTTCGTCTTCTCCATCACCAAATTTTAGTTTACTTCATCACTAAGAAACTAAGTTAAAAGACTACTAATTGATGACACATATTCCATACACATTAGAAATAATTCAAATTATATAATGAGTCTTGATAGTATATTTATTTACCATATTCATATTGTATTATGGTATAATAGATGTAAAAAATTTCAATATTTTTCTTCTTCTCCATCAACAAATTTCAGGTTACTTCATCACTAAGAAACTAAGTTAAAACACTATTACTTAATGACACATATTCCATATACATTATAAATAATTCGAATTATATAATGAGTCTCGATAGTATATTTATTCACCATATACATATTGTATTATGGTATAATAGATGTAAACAATTTCAGTATTTTTCTTCTTCTCCATCACCAAATTTTAGGTTACTTCTTCACCAATAAACTAAGTTAAAAGACTATTTTTTAATAACACATATTTTATATACATTGGATATAATTGAAATTATATAATGAGGCCCGATAGTATATTTATTTACCATATTCATATTGTATTATGGTATAATAGATGTAAACAATTTCAATATTTTTCTTCTTCTCCATCACCAAATTTTAGGTTACTTCTTCACCAAGAAACTAAGTTTAAAGACTATTAATTAATGGCACATATTTCATATACATTGGTAATAATTAAAATTATAAAATGAGGCCCAATAGGATATTTATTCACCATATTCATATAGTATTATTGTGTAATAGATGTAAACAATTTCAGTATTTTACTTCTTCTCCGTCACCAAATTTTAGGTTATTTCTTCACAAAGAAACTAAGTTAAAAGACTATTAATTAATGACACGTATTCCATATACATTGGTAATAACTCAAATTATGTAATGAGGCCCGATAGTATATTTATTCACCATATTCGTAATCTATTATGGTTTAGTTGATGTAAACAATTTTCGTATTTTCTTCTTCTCCATCAACAAATTTTAGGTTACTTCATCACTAAGAATCTAAGTTAAAACACTATTAATTAATGACACATATTTCATATCCATTGTTAATAACTCAAATTATATAATGAGGCCCGATAGTATATTTATTCACCATATTCATATTCTATTATGGTATAATAGATGTAAACAATTTCAATATTTTTCTTCTTCTCCATCACCAAAGTTTAGGTTACTTCATCACTAAGAAACTAATTTAAAGACTATTAATTAATGGCACATAATTCAAATACATTGGTTATAATTCAAATTATATAATGAGGCCCGATAGTATATTTATTTACCATATTCATATTTTATTATGGTATACTAGATGTAAACAATTTCAATATTTTTCTTCTTCTCCATCACCAAATTTTAGGTTACTTCATCACAAAGAAACTAAGTTAAAAGACTATTACTTAATGACACATATTCCATGTACATTTTAAATAATTCAAATTATATAATGAGTCTCGATAGTATATTTAATCACCATATTCATATTGTAATATGGTATAATAGATGTACATAATTTCAGTATTTGCCTTCTTCTCCATCACCAAATTTTAGGTTACTTCTTCACCAAGTAACTAAGTTAAAAGAATATTACTTAATGACACATATTCCATATACACTTGAAATAATTCAAATTATTTAATGAGTCACAATATTATATTTATTAACCATATTCATATTGTATTATGGCATAATAGATTTAAACAATTTCGGTATTTTCTTCTTCTCCATCACCAAATTTTAGTTTACTTCATCCCTAAGAAACTAAGTTAAAAGACTATTAATTGATGACACATATTCCATACACATTAGAAATAATTCAAATTATATAATGAGTCTCAATAGTATATTTAATCACCATATTCATATTGTATTATGGTATAATAGATGTAAATAATTTCAGTATTTTCCTTCTTCTCCATCACCAAATTTTAGGTTACTTTTTCACCAAGAAATTAAGTTAAAAGACTATTAATTAATGACACATATTTCATACACATTGTTAATACTTAAAATTATATAATGAGGCCCGATTATATATTTATTCACCATATTCATATTGTATTATTGTATAATAGATGTAAACAGTTTCAGTATTTTTTTTCTTCTCTGTCACCAAATTTTAGGTTACTTCTTCACCAAGAAACTAAATTAAAAGACTATTAATTAATGACACGTATTACATATACATTGGTAATAACTCAAATTATATAATGAGGCCCGATAGTATATTGATTCACCCTATTCATATTGTATTATTGTAAAATAGATGTAAACAATTTCAGTATTTTTCTTCTGCTTCGTCACCAAATTTTAGGTTACTTCATCACTAAGAAACTAAGTTAAAATACTATTAATTAATGGCACATATTTCAAATACATTGGTTATGATTCAAATTATATAATGAGGCCCAATAGTATATTCATTTACCATATTCATATTGTATTATGGTATAATAGATGTAAACAATTTCAATATTTTTCTTCTTCTCCATCACCAAATTTAAGGTTACTTCATCACAAAGAAACTAAGTTAAAAGACTATTACTTAATGACACATATTCCATGTACATTTGAAATGATTCAAATTATATAATGAGTCTCGATAGTATATTTAATCACCATATTCATATTATTTTTCGGTATAATATATGTAAATAATTTCAGTATTTTCCTTCTTCTCCATCACAAAATTTTAGGTTACTTCTCACCAAGAAACTAAGTTAAAAGACTATAATTAATGACACATATTCCATATACATTAGAAATATTTCAAATTATATAATGAGTCTCGATAGTATATTTATTCACCATATTCATATTGTATTATGGTATAATAGATGTAAACAATTTCAGTATTTTTCTTCTTCTCCATCACCAAATTTTAGGTTACTTCTTCACCAATAAACTAAGTTAAAAGACTATTAATTAATGACACATATTTTATATACATTGGATATAATTGAAATTATATAATGATGCCCGATAGAATATTTATTTACCATATTCATATTGTATTATGGTATAATAGATGTAAACAATTTCAATATTTTTCTTCTTCTCCATCACCAAATTTTAGGTTACTTCTTCACAAAGAAACTAAGTTTAAAGACTATTAATCAATGACACGTATTCCATATACATTGTAATAACTCAAATTATATAATGAGGCCCGATAGTATATTTATTCACCATATTCATATTCTATTATCGTATAATAGATGTAAACAATTTAAATATTTTTCTTCTTCTCGATCACCAAATTTTAGGTTACTTCATCACTAAGAAACTAAGTTAAAAGACTATTAATTAATGGCACATATTTAAAATACATTGGATATAATTGAAATTATATAATGAGGCCCGATAGTATATTTATTTACCATATTCATATTGTATTATGGTATAATAGATGTAAACAATTTCAATATTTTTCTTCCTTTCCATCACCAAATTTTAGGTTACTTCTTGACCAAGAAACTAAATTTAAAGACTATTAATTAATGGCACATATTTCATATACATTGGTAATAATTAAAATTATAAAATGAGGCCCGATAGGATATTTATTCACCATATTCATATTGTATTATTGTATAATAGATCTAATAAATTTCAGTATTTTACTTCTTCTCCGTCATCAAATTTTAGGTAACTTCTTCACAAAGAAACTAAGTAAAAAACTATTAATTAATGACACGTATTCCATATACATTGGTAATAACTCAAATTATATAATGAGTCCCGATTGTATATTTATTCACCATATTCATATTCTATTATGGTATAATAGATGTAAACAATTTAAATATTTTTCTTCTTCTCGATCACCAAATTTTAAGTTACTTCATCACTAAGAAACTAAGATAAAGGACTATTAATTAATGGCACATATTTACAATATATTGGTTATAATCAAATTATATAATGAGGCCCGATAGTATATTTATTTACCTTATTCATATTGTATTATGGTATAATAGATGTAAAAAATTTCAATATTTTTCGTCTTCTCCATCACAAAATTTTAGTTTACTTCATCACTAAGAAACTAAGTTAAAAGACTAATAATTGATGACACATATTCCATACACATTAGAAATAATTCAAATTATATAATGAGTCTCGATAGTATATTTATTTACCATATTCATATTGTAAGATGGTATGATAGATGTAAAAATTTTCCATAATTTTCTTCTTCTCCATCAACAAATTTTAGGTTACTTCATCACTAAGAAACTAAGTTAAAACACTATTACTTAATGAAACATATTCCATATACATTATAAATAATTCAAATTATATAATGAGTCTCGATAGTATATTTATTCACCATATTCATATTGTATTATGGTATAATAGATGTAAACAATTTCAGTATTTTTCTTCTTCTCCATCACCAAATTTTAGGTTACTTCTTCACCAATAAACTAAGTTAAAAGACTATTAATTAATGACACATATTTTATATACATTGGATATAATTGAAATTATATAATGAGGCCCAATAGTATATTTATTTACTATATTCATATTGTATTACGGTATAATAGATGTAAATAATTTCAATATTTTTCTTCTTCTCCATCACCAAATTTTAAGTTACTTCTTCACAAAGAAACTAAGTTTAAAGACTATTAATTAATGGCACACATATTTCATATACATTGGTAATAATTAAAATTATAAACTGAGGCCCAATAGGATATTTATTCACCATATTCATATTGTATTATTGTATAATAGATGTAAACAATTTCAGTATTTTACTTCTTCTCCATCACCAAATTTTAGGTTACTTCTTCACCAAGAAACTAAGTTAATAGACTATTAATTAATGACACGTATTCCATATACATTGGTAATAACTCAAATTATATAATGAGGCCCGATAGTATATTTATTCACCATATTCATATTCTAATATGGTATAATAGATGTAAACAATTTAAATATTTTTCTTCTTCTCGATCACCAAATTTTAGGTTACTTCATCACTAAGAAACTAAGTTAAAAGACTATTAATTAATGGAACATATTTAAAATACATTGGTAATAATCAAATTATATAATGAGGCCCGATAGTATATTTATTTACCATATTCATATTGTATTATGGTATAATAGATGTAAAAAATTTCAATATTTTTCGTCTTCTCCATCACCAAATTTTAGTTTACTTCATCACTAAGAAACTAAGTTAAAAGACTACTAATTGATGACACATATTCCATACACATTAGAAATAATTCAAATTATATAATGAGTCTCGATAGTATATTTATTTACCATATTCATATTGTATTTTGGTATAATAGATGTAAAAATTTTCAATATTTTTCTTCTTCTCCATCAACAAATTTTAGGTTACTTCATCACTAAGAAACTAAGTTAAAACACTATTACTTAATGACACATATTCCATATACATTATAAATAATTCGAATTATATAATGAGTCTCGATAGTATATTTATTCACCATATTCATATTGTATTATGGTATAATAGATGTAAACAATTTGAGTATTTTTCTTCTTCTCCATCACCAAATTTTAGGTTACTTCTTCACCAATAAACTAAGTTAAAAGACTATTTTTTAATGACACATATTTTATATACATTGGATATAATTGAAATTATATAATGAGGCCCGATAGTATATTTATTTACCATATTCATATTGTATTATGGTATAATAGATGTAAACAATTTCAATATTTTTCTTCTTCTCCATCACCAAATTTTAGGTTACTTCTTCACCAAGAAACTAAGTTTAAAGACTATTAATTAATGGCACATATTTCATATACATTGGTAATAATTAAAATTATAAAATGAGGCCCAATAGGATATTTATTCACCATATTCATATTGTATTATTGTGTAATAGATGTAAACAATTTCAGTATTTTACTTCTTCTCCGTCACCAAATTTTAGGTTATTTCTTCACAAAGAAACCTAAGTTAAAAGACTATTAATTAATGACACGTATTCCATATACATTGGTAATAACTCAAATTATTTAATGAGGCCCGATAGTATATTTATTCACCATATTCATAATCTATTATGGTATAGTTTATGTAAACAATTTCCGTTTTTTCTTCTTCTCCATCAACAAATTTTAGGTTACTTCATCACTAAGAATCTAAGTTAAAAGACTATTAATTAATGACACATATTTCATATCCATTGTTAATAACTCAAATTATATAATGAGGCCCGATATTATATTTATTCACCATATTCATATTCTATTATGGTATAATAGATGTAAACAATTTCAATATTTTTCTTCTTCTCCATCACCAAATTTTAGGTTACTTCTTCACCAAGAAACTAAGTTAAAAGACTATTAATTAATGACACGTATTCCATATACATTGGAAATAACTCAAATTATATAATAAGGCCCGATAGTATATTTATTCACCATATTCATATTCTATTATGGTATAATAGATGTAAACAATTTAAATATTTTTCTTTTTCTCGATCACCAAATTTTAGGTTACTTCATCACTAAGAAACTAAGTTAAAAGACTATTAATTAATGGCACATATTTAAAATACATTGGTTATAATTCAAATTATATAATGAGGCCCGATAGTATATTGATTTACCATATTCATATTGTATTATGGTATAATAGATGTAAAAAAATTCAATATTTTTCGTCTTCTCCATCACCAAATTTTAGTTTACTTCATCACTAAGAAACTAAGTTAAAAGACTACTAATTGATGACACATATTCCATACACATTAGAAATAATTCAAATTATATAATGAGTCTCGATAGTATATTTATTTACCATATTCATATTGTATTATGGTATAATAGATGTAAAAATTTTCAATATTTTTCTTCTTCTCCATCAACAAATTTTAGGTTACTTCATCACTAAGAAACTAAGTTAAAACACTATTACTTAATGACACATATTCCATATACATTATAAATAATTCGAATTATATAATGAGTCTCGATAGTATATTTATTCACCATATTCATATTGTATTATGGTATAATAGATGTAAACAATTTAGGTATTTTTCTTCTTCTCCATCACCAAATTTTAGGTTACTTCTTCACCAATAAACTAAGTTAAAAGA